>JPKC01002494.1:0-26961 GCA_000750925.1 Pseudogymnoascus sp. VKM F-4518 (FW-2643)
AAAATAATAAATATTAATATTGTTATTTAAAAGCTTTAATAATAGAACCAAATCTGATGGTTGTAATTGAATTCGAGACGCGCATATATAAAATATAGTCTATTAAAAACCATTCAATATAGAAGATACTTATGAATAAGATACTAGACTATCATCTGCATGTCGCATATACGAGGCACATAGCAAATGTTGATGTGTGGAAACATGGTATAATTGTGAGCTACTTCAAATAGCCATATTCATCTCCCTGTCAATAGTATTCTTGACCAACCTTTCTCTTGCCCGTAACGTCTCCTGCTTTCGTTTTTGATGCTCTTCATCAGCCATATGTTGTTGATGAGCCGGGTCCAACATTACTGCCTGCGGAATTGTGGGCGCGTCATCCCGCTCTACGCTCTGTACAATGTCCTCTTCGGCATCCTTCCCCATATCGTTGGCCCCACCTTCAAGATTCCCAGAGGTGGACGTCTTCAAATCGGGATTCCCAGATTCACGGCGCTTAGACCACGCCCCTGTCTTAAACCTTCGATCCTTTGTCCCCTTGGCTGTCAATGGAATGAAATCAGGGTCGAGTTCATCCGACCCACCCCGAGACTTTCTTAAGGGCTTGGTTTTTCGATTATGGGAAGTGCGGAGATGGGCACTTCGCCAACTCGGTTTTGAGGCCGTAGGCTGCCCTTCGTTTAATGGAGATCCAGACCGAGCGACCCTTTCAGTGTCAGTTGCCGGATCAACGTCTGTCGGCTTCGACTGAAGTGCATCGTCAGAGAAATCATCGATGGGCGCCATGTCCTCGAGCTCATGCGCGTCCGCTGCAGGGCGGCCTTGAGAAACTGGAAGGAGAACATGAGAGAGGCGGGATGGCTTGCGGAGTGTGGAGCCAGATTGGACATTGGGCGCAACAACAGCTCTAATATCTCTGCCTGAAAGGCGAGCCCTTTTCGAACGGATTTCCTCCACAGCAGGAGAGCTGGACATGTGCTTCTCAAACCCCGTAGAATTACCTTGTAATTGATCCACGGGTGGTCTAACATATGTCGAGGACTCGTCCTGGTGGTGCGTAATTGTAGGCAGCGGAGTGCTCGCCCGGGAGTCTACATACCTCCCAGCTTTCCTCGTAACGTCTTCAGACCGCTTAAGCTTTATCTTCAAAAACTGGATCTCGAGCTTGAGGGAGTCAATTTCGTTGACTTTTTGGCTTAGTGACGTGATGCTCTGCGTTATCAAATCAACATCTTCAAAGGATAGAGACCCTTCACCAGGCCTAGCGACATCTGTAGAGCGGGACTGGTCGATTTCATCACGCAGCGAATGCACCTCGGCACGGACGTCATCCATCTGAATATTCGTTGGTCTTGCTGCCAGTTCTCTCCGTACCATTGTCATGAAATCCTTGAAACTGCGCATATCCGTCTCGATTTTGTTGACGGAGACAAAAATTCGATCAATATCCCTTTTCTGGCTATCTATAGCCCCCTCGGCCCAGTCCGCGAATTGTGTGAGGTGCTGAAATCGATCGGCATCATCTACCTGACGGGGATGATCGCTATCAGCTACTGCCGAATTGTGATCGAGGCCATTCATTTCGTTGTCGTTTTCCTGGGTATTATCATCATGCCCACCTTTGGGGCCATTTCTCTTGAGAGTATACGCATGTTTGATGACCGGTGAGCATGGCTTCCTGGTAGATCCTGAGATAACTTTCATTTTATTCAGATGGAGAACAATTTGATCCTTTCGAAGGATATGCCCCGGCGGAGCATCATGACATAGCAAGCCCAGTATTTCCTCACACCCTACACATGCGAGATCTTGCAGATAACTATGACGGATTAGCAGATGAACGCTCTGGTTATAATGGGAGATTGAAGTTCCCGTAGCAAGCTTAACAAGAGAAATTTGCTTACCTATCCTCGATCACTGTTTCTGTCGGCGCTATCCTAACATCTCCTGAATGGTGTAGGCCAACGCTCCAATCCTTGCTCTTCAAACTGACGGGGCTGAAGTGCTTTTTGCCGATCCGGTTCCATAGGTTCTCAAAGTCGCCAACGAAGGTACCGCATTTGGCACAACTGCACGTCACCACCTCCATGCTGCCGTTCCGCTTGAGATATCTAGTATGCGCCTGTGAAGTAGATCATCCAATGGGTCCTTGTGTCGTTGGTGATTATAGAAGGTAGGTGGTTACTGGGCTCAGTGCGGTGTTCGTTGATACGGAGTCTGTCATCTACTGACATGAAATTATTAACAATCAATAATAAAACATGGGACAGGTCCAATTGATCCATACCTGCTATACCCTGGCGTATATCAATCGGTTGTCCAAACTTGTGAGACTCGCGATTATTTTGTTGCAACGATTGTTCCTCGATAAGAGCGAATAGTTCGTGGGGTTGAAATGGTAATATGTGGCACTTATCTAGCAGCAATAATACTAGTTCACTCAAGCATGAATTACAGTGTCCATTAAAGGTTGTTATAAACCCAAGGCCGTTTGGAACTGTTGTGCCTGTCAATGTTCGTGCTGTTTTGTCGCGTCGTTCACGCGCTCCACTTCATATGCACTTTAAGCTCTTATCGGAGGAAGCCTCGAATGCCGCCCTTTTCACCGCCTAGAATCGAGCGGCAGAATCGACTCGTACTTTAAAAGTTTCAGCCTGTGACATGGACCCATGCCAATCAACTCAACAATCGCGAATCAAACTCCGTGGTATTTGATCATGGGATATAATGACGGACCCAGGAGGAATAAAAACCACCACAAGCAGTCGGGAAACCGAAATTCGCATCAGCCAGAACACGACGGAGGCAACAAGAGGAAACGCGACGATCGCGACGACACCGACTCAGGCATAGGCAGCATGGGCCAAACACTTGCGCTCCTGCAGCAACCCGATTTGCCAACCTTCAATTTAATCTCGAAAGAAGCGCCGAAAGAAGATGGCAAGGGTAGCGAGGAGAAGAGTGAAGAGCGTGGTGAAGGCTGGGAGACTGTCAAGGAGCGTCCGGCAAAGAAGGCAAAGAAGATTCCGAAGCCACACTCGTTGAACTACCCATCTATAACCTTTTCAGCAGACTCAAGATTACAATCGCAGATCAAAATTAGTGACTTGCAAAATCTTGTATTATACCTACTTGCCGACGGCTCTGGACCACAATGGGTTTCTGTTCGCCATCGACCGGAGATTCGAAAAGTTGTTGTTTTAATGATTCCTGGACTGGAAAGGGAGATGTTTGGGACCAAATCTTCTAGTGATGGAGATAGGAAGGAGAAGGAGGCAGATGGCAATAATGGAGCGAATCGGGGAAATGGGAGACATACCTCGCCAGATGAATACTATCCCGTCAAGTTGGCGACCGACAAGCTTCCTCTCCAACTGGCTGAGTTTGGAAACATGTTTGAATACCTGTGGCCTGTCAAGACGCCAGGAGATGACAAATTCAGCAAAATGCACTCGCCACTACATGCAATGCTCACGGCGCCAGTGTCAAAATCCCAAGAAGACAAAGATAAGAAGGGTGCGAGACCGGCCAAAGAACCCCATGGGTGGGTGAATAAGAGGACACGTGTGACAGAGTACATCTCTGGACCGGATGAGCTGTTAGAAAACAAGTATACACTACATCCTGCTGTTTATACGGAGGAGGCTGAAAAGCAAAACTTGAACGAGCAGAGAGCCAATTCCGGCACGACCACAAAGAATGGATGGGTAGACACGTTGGTTGACTCTTGGGAAGATGGGTCACCACCCGAAACAGAGATTGAGCAAGGCAGCATCACCGCTGGCCGGGAAGTCATTGCTATGGACTGCGAAATGTGCATGACGGGCGAACGCGAGTTCTCATTGACGAGAATCAGCCTCGTGGCATGGGATGGGACAGTCACGCTCGATGAGCTTGTTAAGCCAGACAAACCCATCATTGACTACGTCACTCAATACTCTGGCATCACAGAAGAAATGCTTCGGCCCGTCACAACTACTCTCCACGACATCCAACAAAAGCTTGTCAAAATCCTCACACCACGCACCATCCTCATTGGCCACTCCCTTAACGCCGACCTCAACGCTCTCAAGCTCACACACCCATTTATCATCGATACCTCACTCTTATACCCGCACCCTCGTGGGACACCGCTGAAGTCATCTCTTAAATACCTGGCTAAAAAGTATCTCGGCCGCGAAATTCAAAAAGGAGGTGGCACTGTAGGCCCTGGCGCAGGGCACGATTCGACTGAGGACGCTCGCACCTGTCTTGACCTCGTGAAGCAGAAGTGCGAAAAGGGACCGCAATGGGGGACTGGTGACGCTGCCGGTGAGAATATTTTCAAGCGGCTAGCACGAACCGGTGTTCGCTACAAGAATCAAGGTGGCACAGCTGTAGCTGGCCAGGCTGGCGCCAAAACTTCCGCAGCTATTGACTGGGGTGACCCAAAGAAGGGTGCAGGCGCGGCAGCAAACGTTATCATAGGATGCAAGAGCGACGAAGAGGTTACTGCAGGGACCATTCGTGCTGTTGTTGGTGATGAAGACGGCCTTGAAGTTCCAGGTGGGGGAGTGGATTTTGTTTGGGCTCGATTCCGTGAATTGGAGGCTCTCAAAGGGTGGTGGAACATTAACAAACCTACCATGCCTACGGTTCTGGCGGAGACATCGGCAACAGTTACTGACGAAGTACCACCTGCTGTGGATGTTTCTACCATCGACCCGACGTCCGACAAGGAAGCTGCTTCTCGTTTAGACTCGTTGTCGGAAACCACATCTCCTGCACAAGATGCATCGCCTATTGCTGAAGCAACCGCTGCCCTTACAGCACGTATTCGATCCATCTACAATTCCCTTCCACCATGCACAGCTTTTATCATCTACAGCGGCTCTGGAGACCCTCGCGAAATGTCAAGACTCCAAGGCGTGCAACAAACCTTCAGGGAAGAGTTCAAGACAAAGAAGTGGGATCAACTCAGTGTGAAGTGGACAGATGTGGAAGAGCAAGCGTTAAAGGCAGCTGCAAGAGAGGCTAGGAATGGGATTGGATTTGTGACGGTTAAGTAAGTACTATAGCTCCGCGGCTTAAAGGCTTAACATTCACAATGGATACTGTGGGATGACATTACAATCTTGGGATCCGTAGAATTGGATATCGATCATCAAGTTGCGCTGTCACGTGATATTTGCGAATAGCCCAACAAAAAGAGGGGCAGACCGATAAGGAGCGATAACCTCTCCATGTGACTTTGGCGGCCCGTAATGTAAGGTCACGCAACACCCGGTTGGGTGGGCTGATTCGACTAAACAAAGAGGTTGTCTACGTATATATGCAATATATGGAACTCTCTTTCTTAACTTTGACGTATACTGTGATCTGATGCTGATGATCCGTATACTATCATTCTCTCAAGTTTGCTGGATGCGATACGGTCACTGAAAGACAAACAAAGAGACACAAAGGCTCACCAAGCGCCCATCGCTCGATCTGATTAACAGGGGGGTACGCCATTGACAGATCGCTCACTCCACACAGCCCACCGCCAACCTCCACCCTTTCAAGACCATCATAGGAGCGGTCAACAGTCTTTGGCGGGCAGCGAAGCAACTCGACCGTGATTGAGAACACAGAAAGCGCCACCATCAAGAGCTGGCACGATACAGATTCAACTTGAGAACGCTGATTTCGAAGGGTATCGCGATTGCGGGGTAAGTTCTCACATATCGACAGACAACTCTCGCGATGGCATCTTCAAGACATGGCCGTAGCCACGAAGATGGCACACGGCCTATCCAACGGACGCCTCGTACCTGGGACAATATAGCTCGCGCATCTGATGCTACCCAACGTTTGCGCAACGAAGGTATGTATTTTTTTGGCTCCCATGTCCTGAGAAGACAGTTGCTGACTTGTGTCCCAACAGAATCGTGGGTCGAAATATCATCCCAACCATCATCCTCATCCTTATCCTCCATCGACAACGAAATTGTAACAGCTGGATTACGCGTCCAGTCCTCCAACTTACGGCGTGGACGCCGCCATGGCCCCGCTGGTGTATCTAGAATCTCTCAGGTTGTCGCCCAACGGAGCACCAGCAGCCAGGACGAATACGATGAATCCGAGTCCTCCTCCGACGACCGTGTTCTTACCAGCTCAAACGAGAATATCACCTCGGGGCGCATCTCTCCTAGACAGCAAATGAGACAAGACATCCACTTCCCGCCCCCGTCAGAGGACGAGGACGACGAAGACGAGGACGGCACGGCTCTGGGTATCACTGCGCCAGCATTTAGTCCCCAGCCGAATGCCTTTTCCCATCCACCAAACCAAGCCCAAACGAGTAACAGGGGCTCCTACATACCGCCTCGGCACTACCGCTCCCACCCCACTCACCAAGCAGCTAACGACGCAGCCCTGCGCGCCTCCCTCACCACACTCCTCTCCTGCGCCAAAGCGGCAAGGTCATTGCCCAAACAGCCTTCGCCAACAATGCAGACGCCTGGAATCAACAGGAATGAATTCCAGGGATTGAGACTAGTCCCTGAATCAGAGCTCCTCGCCACACCGCCTGTACCCACCTCACCCAATCTTGCGCCAGGATTGGGGAATGGCAGTCCAAGCAGGAGATCCCGCAGCAGCACCACCGTCTCTGATGACGAGAATGAGCGCGGAAGGCGGAAAACTGCGCAGCAAGGCCGCTCAACGAAGAAGAAAAGAGTTACTGTTGAACGTGGACGTGACCAGACGGCGCAACTCCTCAGCCCAACGCTGCTGACGTGGCTTGTAAGCGCTGGCGTGGTTATTATAGTGTCCGCCGTTGGCTTTGGGGCTGGCTACGCGTTGGGTTACGAGACCGGGAAGCAGGAGGGCGAGATTTTGAGGGGCTGCGGGTCGGAAATCACGGTGCCTCGCGTCAAAAGGTTTAGGTGGGGTGGCGGCAGCGGGATTGCTGCTTAACTTTCATTACGAAAATGAGGGAATGAGATATGAGATACGACGGGAGGTAAATACCTGGAGGGAAGGAAGGGGGTAGCATGCATATTGCTCTGGCTGGAGCTGGATGTGGTATTTTTTAGTTTGGGATATTCTGCTATGGCACGAATGGGTGAGATGAGCTCGGTGGCCGTGTTTACCGATGAGAAACGTCTGGCGTTGGAATGGGGCCTTTAAGCCATCTTGATAAGGAACAGCCTTGATCATTTTATGCTCGGCTTTAAGATTGAATACCTGCGTAGTTTATAGTCAATATGATACCTACTATTATAAGTTTGTGGGGACGTGAAGAGTATGCCTGCCTGGTACTATTATAAGTCTTAACTTTGTAATGTTATATTTCTAAGGGAACCTCACAACCTTTTGTAAGCGCGAATAAATCTGCAAAAAGGGGTCCAACAATCCTACTTTGATGGAATGCGGGCTAGATGATAAATGCAACGACGACACTATACGACGAGGTAGTAGATGGACGAGGCGAAGAGCAATGTATATGTATTCAAAGACATCTCCTTAAGCCGGCTCACCGGAGCGTTTGGCAAATCTATCTAACCAACCAATGATGTATATATACCTCCGACATCTCCAGAGCCATCGGGAATCTTAGCAACGCCAGCAGTCGCTATTCAAACCCAGCCCATTTCCCTGCCAGTACGCCATAGCCATGTCTTAGCAAAACGCAATCAAAACAAGTATTCTCTCAATCCCTGCGATATCTACGCACGCGAGTAACTGTGATTCGGGGCATTGATCTCTTCAGTGCTTTCCGTGTCCAAAAAGTTCGTCCTCGTCTCCTTCCTCGTCCTCGAGTTCATCCGCACCGTCTTTGTCACCGTAATCCCATTCCTTCCCATCTCATCGCTCGTCGTGCTCAGCGATCCCTTCCGCGACGACCGTCCTTGGCCTAGCCCGCTGCCGTCGTCGTTGGTGCCGCTGTCGCCCTTAACCCGCGCCATCTGGAAGGTATTCGGGTGTTGGTATTCGCTCGGGTTCGCCTTCTTGGATTCGGAGAATCCACGGGGAAAGCTCTTGATGGGCGTGGCATCGCTATTGTCGACGGACATAACGTAGGTCGAGAAGACGCCGGGGAAGTGGTGGCGCATGAATGGCTTGAGCACGATGACGGAGGCGCACACGATGCCTATGTTGATCTCGACGCAGGACCATACTGCGGCACGCCCTTGGGAATAGGTGACATCGAGGTTGTTCGCAAGAGACATGATGTAGGTGATACGGACTACACAGATGACCACCACACTGTGGGAAGACGTGTCAGCGGCCTTCGTCAAGCTTTGGTTGGGGGAGTGGGAGCTTACAAGATACTTGTGGAGAAAATGCCGGCGAGGATTGCCTTTTGGGTGGTTGGTAGCTTCAGTGTGAGGACCATGCGGATGGGAAGTAGGATGCTGAGGAAGTCGGTGATGATGTTGAGAATGGCTTGCCACAGGCCACAATCGTTGAGGCAGTCACCGGTGTTGGGCTTGAGAGGAGAGCAGGGGAAAGCGATGACAAGGTTGATGGTGAGAGTGTATATGAGGATCATGGCTCCGATACAGTAAAGGGAGACACGGAACCATGGGATCGGATTTAATCTATGAAGCCTAGCCGGGCTGTTAGATTGTGATCCAGGGCGAATCTGAGGGGGTGATGTTCTGGAAACGATAAGGGGGCATGAAGTCTTACAGTATGAGGAAGGAGATCTTTGTGAGTGCAGGGGCCCAGATGTAGGTTGTGACCATAGCAATGAGATTCTAGAATGGCCAAGTTAGCAGCATACTGAGACAGAAGAGACTTAGAAACATACGTCGAGATAGTTGGCCATTTGGATCCCGGTGACTTCCCAAAGATGGCGGCCGAATCCATACTTCATAATCTCCAAACAAACAACAAAGAAAGCTACAGACGCAATCTACAGATATTAGATGAATAATAACTTTCGAACCGCACTGAGGAACTAACAATGGCGAGGATGATAAAAACTAGATAACGAGTTAGGAGTGCAACAATTGCTCATCAGGGAAAATACTCACCATCGTCAAGACCAAATCCTTGGATCAGGAAGATCCGGGTGTAGAGGCGAAGCAAAAGAGTGATGGCCGCAAAACCCAAGGTGATGCTGTAGGCTAAGATGAATTGAAGTTGAGTGCTGTTATAGTGGTTGACATCAAAATCCGGTGTCACTCCAATAGGAGCGGGCATCAAGCCTTCCGGTGCAGTATTGCTCGCCATGATGGAACAATATCCAGTGCGTGATAAGAGAGAAGTGAAGAATCTGGGCTAAGGACTGGACTCCTTGAGATGGAAAATCCTGAGGGCCCCATGGGGATATATGTCCATGATCCATCCATCAATCGTCTCCTCCACCTCGAACCCTCTTCTGTCACTAACGGCCACGAAGGCATGGCACCCCACAGCTCAAAAAAGCATCAATTGACGCCAAATCCCTGGGTATACCATTGCTGGATTATTGGCTGGGGTTCTCTTTGGGAACCCGCCAATTATGATTGATGGGGCGATTTCTCTGCTCTCCATCACAAAAGCTACGCCCCCTTGTGAGGCAGGCCGGGTTTGATCGCCAAGTTTCCTTTCTCTATCCTGCTGTTTTCTCCTTTCTCTGGACGCCCGAGGAAGTATCACAAAAACATGGCAAGCAACGGCCCTGTGCCCCCCACATCCGCCACGCACGCCGGCATCCACTCCGGAACCCCTTGACGGGGGTGGAAATTGGTTGGGGTTCTCCAACTGACCCTGTCAGCGGGATAAAGTTGCCATACAAACTGACTCGGCTACCAAACAACACCCCTACTCTATCCACCTCTATATACGCCACCACCAAAATTTGCAGGGTATGCGCGGGCAATTGAGCCTGGTTTGCCAGCACGGCTCACGGCGGCGACCTCCGAATGGTCGTTTTGACCAGATGTCAGTTATTGGCGTCGCCCCGGCCCCGTCGCCGCCGTCCCCGCTCTTTGCGGGACTTTGAAACCATGCGCAACTAGTCCGGCTCTGGACTCGACTGAAGGTGTCGATCGCCGGGAAAACTTCGAGGGTTCTGAGATGGATCAATAGCCATGCACATTGTGCACCCTGTGCATTATGTGCTGCAACTATTGTCGCTTTCCAGGCCTATTATGGACGGGCAATCTTGCCTAGCACTTTTGATGGATGAACCCAGTAACGTGGTCGTGGGGCAGCAGTCACCATGCTTGACATAACTTATCCAATGCCGTCCGCATCATTGGCAACCTCTGTTGTTTCGTTGTGTGTGCAAAAACGACACGTTCATTCGCAATGTCTGTTGGGGATCCTCTGCCAATCTCCGTTGTGCTGGGTTCAGCTGCCGCTGTAGGCACTCTTCTCCACCAATTCTTTAGGACTGTTGAGGCGGATAGATACCCGTTATCTATTCTAGGATCCGTGATTGCATCGCATTGGGCGGTGGCATACGGGCTTCAGAGCACCAGCGAGCAATATGCTTCGTTCTGGGCTTCCCACGGACTCGCTTTCCTCATCGTTTCTACTGCTGTTGTTTCGCTCTGGGCAAATATACTCATCTATCGCGCTTTCTTCCATCCGTTGAACAAATTTCCGGGTCCGTTCGGAGCGAAGCTCACGAAGCTGTGGTCTCTGAAGCAGGTGGTCGGATCTGATATTAGGTGGTACCGGGTGGTTTCTGAACTGCACAAGCAACATGGGGACTATGTTAGAATCGGCCCACGAGAGCTGTCAGTTCTCGACACTGCTGCCCTGATTCCAATGTTGGGAGTTAGAATGGAGAAGGGTCCTTTCTATGGAGCTATGGAACGATCCGTACATACGAACCGGGATGCTACTTTCCACAAGAAGAGGCGCAAGGTTTGGGACATGGCATTCAAGCAAAGTTAGTATCTTCCACGTCCTATCAAGAATGTCAAACTTACCCCTCCATTTCAGCTCTTGCCGACTATGGCCCCACCATCGAAGACTTCACCGATTCCCTGCTTGCACGCATAGATACCCTCGTGGGAAAGACAACAGTCGTCAATGATTTGTGTATACATTACAGCTACGATGTGATGAGCTCACTGGCATTTGGTTCCTCTACGGGCTTCATTGAAGGCACATCGTCTGACGTAGCCACTACCATCCTGAACAATATCAAGGAAGGAATTGTAGCTGTTGGGCTGTTTCTCCACGTCCCGTGGATGCTCACGATTGTTGAAACACTATCTTTTGTAGGCCCGATGAAGCTGTTTAAGTCGTGGTCTAGCGAAAAGGTTGCCGAACGAAGAAAGATGACCAACAGTAGACCTGATATAATGGGCTACTTGTTGGAGCATACAGAGGACAGTCGGGAAAACCGCGCCCTTCTAGATGCGGAATCTCGTGTTATCATTGGAGCCGGAAGGTATGGGTGCCCCTGATATTTCTCCTATAAACATGTGCTTACCGATCCCAGTGACACCACGGCCTCTGCATTGGCTACGATGTTTACTATCCTGGCAAATGATCCTTCATGCCAGGAGAAGCTTCGTCAAGAAGTCAACGAAAGCTTCAAAGATGGCTCGTATACTTGTGCTCGACCCCAAAGTCTGCTTGATGGTGTAATCAGCGAAACCCTACGAATTTGCCCACCGGTCCTGTTTGCTCCTCAACGCATGGTGCCTGAAGGCGGCATCAGAATTGGCGACGTTCAGATCCCAGGCGGCACAATCCTTTCATTTAGCACCTATAACTTCCACCATGGTAGGCCCATCCATAACGGTCCTGATTATCCATTCCATGATCGGAACTGATTTTTTGCAGACAAGCGCAACTTTGTGCAACCGGAAAACTTCATTCCAGAACGTTGGACCACGAGGCCAGAATTAATTATCCACAAAAATGCCTGCATACCGTTCGTCATGGGCCCCTATAAATGTCCTGGGAAAGCCATTGCGATGATGGAGCTGCGGTCAGTGATCGCAAAGACGGTTTGTAGATACGATATCAGCTTTCCCAAGGGTGCCAAATTCGACCTCAATGAGTTCTTTTTGGGCGTCAAAGACCATTTCACGGCTGGTATCCCTGAGCAAGAGTTGGTTTTCACTCGAAGGAAGGAATAGACTTCGCGGCACATTTTGAATATGTAAAGATCTAACGAATCTATGATTTCCCTGTTTCCTTTTCCGCTGCCGCATAGCCCTGAGTGATTGAACACCTTTCCTATGGTACTTGAACCATAGTTGCTGTAAACACTGCTGTTATGCATATCATCTCTGGACACCTGCAAACCCACATGCTTCCAATTCCACTACATATGAGCCGACCGGCTCCAGTTCCCTAGCAAACTTGGGGCACCAGTAAACGTGTGGGGCTGGCATAACTATCCCTGAACCTCGCTCGGCCGGAAATAGGTGCCGGTTAGGGTACATCTCGTGGTTTGAACCACTGGGGGGAATAGTTTGCTGGGATTAAATGAGGCTTGCCAGGGGTGGTTTGGCGGGACCGCCCAGGCGTCTCACGACTCCAAGTGCGCGCTTCTTTACCAAAGGTGGTTACTCTGTGCTCGTACGTCGTACTGCACAGTGCGAGGAACGAGGCATTTCAACTGGCTTTTGTCTTTGGGTCTGAAATGAATCCGATTTTATAAAAGGCTATGATCCGCATATTTTCTGACTCGCACTGAAAGACCCGGTGGAACGACCTCTCCATCGAATGCAACCCTTCGTGCGGGCTACTCTACACAACAAATCACCATACGGAGCTGTATGTACTTGGCCTTCGGGGAACTTCATATATGCAATGTCAAGAAATCGCGGAAATCAACAATAATGGAGAGGGCAGTAGGATTCAATCTCTTCCAAGACGAAATCTTCTTGGTTTACCGGAGGAAGTATCGTGCGCATAGCATACGTAAGATGTAAGTGCTTTCTTACTTAATCTATTTTACCCTCTCTCCTGCATATACTAGCAGAATTGCACATTAGTATGCTATGTGAATAGAGTATTACGTTCATAACCTTGACTTGTCAAGCTTAATTGCTAGCAACTAATGCCAATGCCCACGGTCGGACGTTGAAGCCAATGTGGCCTAGGAAGGAACGCTTTAAATTGCTCATTTTTCGCCATAGCCTTTGCATATACAGAGAATCAAGAATCAAGTCAGCTATCCTGCTCGAATAATTCTAATTGATGCGCCTACTATTTGCATAGCTGGACAGACAGGACCATAAACTCGTATACTGTACTCGCACTTGAAATGCGACGCCTTTATTCTCCACCCTATAAGAAGAGCCTAACCTCGGGATAAACGGGATTGTCTTACCTGCGGAGTCGGAAGCACCCGAGACACATAGCTTTATGCAGAACCACAGACATTGCACTAGAGGAACAGCTGGACGGTGCACGCGAGCAACATGGTTCTTACCATCTTCTAAAACGGGCAACAAATTGAGAAACGCACGATGTAGGGGCAAATTCTCTGTCCAAACTCACATGCTACAATCTGCCTTGCCTCGTCTCTTACTTCTTTAAAATCGCGATAAATCCCTTCCCCGCCTGCCCACCTGCCTTGCCTCTTTTCCCGTGCCCCCACGACGGCTCCCCACTCCCAGCCAAATAAACTCCACCCGCACATAGCGCCGAGGAAGAGGGGCGCAATCAACGATCGTCGGGTTTCGGGGGGAGGAGATAACCTCGCCTATTGCTACATTGTGCCGTGCGGCGAATGGTGTGATGCGTTGGCGCGACTTGACTTGCATGTGGCTGAAGTGGGATGGGGCTGTCAATTGTGACATGTTAGATATGATGGTGACAGGCGGGTGACGGGCGTGGCGATCGGTTTGCGATTATGGAGGATGTGGATTGTGTCTAGTTTCAAGTGAAGCGGTGATAGTGATCTATCACTGGCAGGTATTCTGCGTGAATTCGCGAGTGCCAGTCGCCAGGAGTCGCTAAGAGAAATATTGCGTGAATTTGAGAGTGCTCGCCACCAGGAAGAGAGTATTGTTGCAATCCATGACCCCCCGCCCTTTCATTTGACGTAGTTAGAATCTGTTAAACCGTACGAGCCAAGTCACGAGAAAGAGGTCATTGCAACTCGTGATATATAGTCTTCATTTTGTTGCAGTTGGACTGCTGTCTGTTGGCTTCTCAATCCCAATCCCTCAATCTCTAAGTATATTCCCCCTCTCTATCCATGGGACTACTCACGCTCCCTCCTGAACCTCGACTCCAGCATCAGTGCATTCTCCTCCTTGGTGACAAATGCTAATTCAGCCCCTTTCCCCTTTCCCATTTCCCTCTCTGGTATCATGCCGCTCATCATAACTCCCATATAAACATAATGAAAATGCCCATTCCGGGTTGAGATGAGCTGTGTCGACTTCCCATCGATATCGAAAATGAAACCATCAACAGACCCTCTAAAATAGTAGTACAATGCACACATATACCTCGCGCAACGATTTCCGTGACCCTGTAAAGAAATATAGCCTCCCGAACTTTTTGCTCCCGTGCCTCCATATCCTCTCCATCCTAGCCCTCGTCCACCTACTTCCCGCCCTCCTTGATCCCCTTCGCCTTAACCTCTGCGTCATACTTTGCCTGGAAGAACGCGCTCTCCTCCCACTGGCAGAACGACTCCAGCTCATCCTTCAGCGGCCCCTCTCTCATCGCGGAAAAGAACTGCCCGTTCGGTCTCGGCACCTTGCTCTCACCCCAGAAACAATCAAAGCGGAACCTGAGGACGACATCCGAGTTGCTGTCTTGTGTCCACACATCCACCACATCGCCATGCTGCAGCTTACCCCAATATTTCGAGGGGCTCGTCTGGGGCGACCGGCAGTCGTGGCTGGGCAGGACGATTCCGTTCACTTTGATGCCATGGCTGGCTTTTGTGGCTATATAGAAGGCATAGGCGTTGTCTTTGTCGGTGGGTGGGCTGGACGAGGGCTTCGTGCCAGGCTGCCAGAGGGCAAGCTTCAAGGCATACTTTGGAACCCGGTTGTCGGCTCGGTCGGCGTGGCGTAGCTTGTTATCGAAGCCGCGACCCCAGCTGGTGAAGAGGGAGGTTATATTGAGAGTGAGATTTGGTAGAACAGAGTCTGCCGTCCCAACAAGTTTTGCCAGGATCCTGTGAGGTGGCTGGAAGACGTCATTGGTGATGACGGGCTTGTCCTCAGTCTTGGTGGCAGATTTGGCAGTTTTCGAATGGCCGGGGAGATATTGACTGATCTCGGGAGACGGAACACCGTTGACCCAACTGCCGGTTGGAAGAACTGCACCATCCTCACTGAATCCGCGTTCATCTCGGTTGAGCTTTGCTGGGGCGCCAGCCGCCACTGGCTCTGATTGAGCACGGGTTGGAGGCTCGGGCGTGGCAGACGCACTTCTCCTGTAAGCACCAACGACGGTCTCAAATACACTCTCCCCATGCTTGAACTCCTCGCCGAACATCTTCGCCAAGGCTTTGGCTTCTTGGTACTCAGAGTTCATCATGATAGGATAGTCCAGGTGATGAGTAGACCTATCTCTAGCATCCCAGAAAACGGTCTTGGAAAGCTCCATGTCGATTCCACGCGAAGATTTGGCACGCTTCGCAAGTGGCTCCTCATCACCGTTTGGATCACGTTGACGGCGGAGGCTCCTCATTGACTCTCTGAAATCAGGGACTGCGCCAGTGAACGTTACTTGTGGAGAGGCTACGTCGACCACAGTTGTTGGCGATGGCGAGTTCATGGCCAGATTTCCAACCATGGATTCTGCACCAAGCAGGCTTGGAGCAGTTCCAGTGCCTAGGGTTGATGGTGGCATATTTTCGTGATGTCGCGGAAGAATTGTTGAAGATTGATAGAAATTGTTCTGTGATTCAAAATCAAGCGGAGCAATGTCAACTTTTACGAACGAAGACTGAGCAGTGTTGTCATAGCCAGTGTCGTCCGAAAGAGGAAGGTTCAACCGCTCCTGCGGAATTACCCCAGAGCTACGTAAAGCAGACAAATTCACTTCCCCGAATAGGCGTGGCTGGTTGCTTGTCGTATCGTGAGCAAACTTCTCGCTGTTACCGGAGCTACCGTCGTCACCACTAATGAAGCTACTAGGAATCTCAAGATTCTTAGTATCTACCATGGCGTTTATGAGGTCAATCTCGTCGCTAGTTCCGAGCGAGTCACTCTGGTCTTGGATACTTAACTGAGATGCCGTGTGCTCCAAGTTAGCCTCTCCTGTCTGAGCACTCTCGGGTTGTAACCACCGACTATCCTCTAGTTCTTCAATACTCGGCCGATATGGTGCCTGGTTATGAAGCATTGATTTGATAACGTTGATACCGTCTTCAGACACCCCTGCATGCTGCAGTGGACGAATATCCAACGGTCCCCTCATAATACTATGAAGGAGTTGCTGGTACGTCGTCCCACTCTTTGCTGGATATGGAGGACTGCCGCTTAGAGTATAGAACAAAACCCCAGCTAAAGACCACAGATCAACAGCTTGATCGTATCTTTTGAACTTCTTACTTTTAGCTCGTGCTTGTGATTGTATATCTGCCGGGTCAAGAAAATAGGAGAGGTATTCCGAGTATACTTCTGGAGCACAATAAAGAAGTGTGCCACAAAAGGTGCGCATAAATGTGTCCTCGTTCTCGATTCTCTTTGACAGGCCGAAATCGGTTAGCTTGACATGGAATGGGTCGAAACTCTGGACGAGGATGTTGTCTGGCTTAATGTCGCGGTGCGTTATACCCTTGTCATGCAAATATTTCAACGCCGAGAACATTTGCGTAGCGAGAGTCTTCGCCGATACCTCTGAAAGAGTGCCACGAGAGGATACCAGGCTACCAAGGTCGCCTTCTGGAACATAATCCATAATTATGTAAAGGTGATCCTCCCAGTCCACATGCTCTATATATTGGACAATATTTGACTAACATCCGTTAGAATCATCAGCAGAAGCGGCTATAATTGAAGATAGACTTACGTGTTTGATACTACTCATGATCCTCATTTCTTGGTCAACCTTTTGATCCATGATGCCATTTTTCACGAATCGGCGTTTCTCAAGCTCCTTAGCGGCGTATACAGTCCCATCATACTTGGCAGTTATCATATAGACAGTTGCGAAAGCTCCCTTGCCAATGACACGGGACTTGTTATACTTGGCCCCACCACGCCATTCTTTGGGACGTCTATTGATCAGAGTCTGATCTGGACCATGGCCATTGCCTCCAGGGTAGTTCTGCACAGCGAATATATCAGGCTGTCAAGGTTAGTATCCCTATATCATGATATGGCAAAGAGTTAGAGAAGCTTACAGCCTGTCCAGTAACATCCGTTTTGACCTGGGCGTCTCTGTTTTTCCTGAGGAGTGCCATGCGAGCAAAGTAGTCCGCAAGATTCTGAGCAAAAATATCTTCGTATATCCCCTCGCGCTGCGGAATACGGACAACGAACCGAAGGTCTTCGTCTGGTGCATTCATAGACAGACTGACGAGTGAGCCTTGTGAAAGGGTGTGTTTGTGAGGAGCATCGTTTTCTTTGTCTTTGAATCTCAACTTCTTACCCTCAACCACTGTGCCGTTTGTTGACTGATCTTCCAGCATGACTATACCATCTGCGGTGATGAAAATCCTGAAATGGACATTGCTAATACGGCTCGTGCCTTCAACGGTGGGATATCTGAGAACAAAATCACAGCGCTGGGTGTTCCGGCCAAACGTATATCCAGCCAGAGGATCAATCAGTTTTGCAGACAGTCGAAGTGCAATGTCTCGGGACACGAGACCTTGTTCAGCAAGATCCATAGTGTTAGGGTCTGTTATATCCGTCGGCTCGCCTCGAATCTTGATGGGAGCAGAGGCTCGGCTGACAGTATGCTCAGGGGCGACGTCGCCGATGTGTGTCACAGCATTTAAGGCTGACATCGACACCGGGTGTAGAATACAGAAAATATCGGTGAGGTCATCGTCTTCGAGATCGGAGACATGGTCCCCAAGACGACGCGGGTCCATGACCAGCTGGGTCGCTGCATGTATAATGTCAGCATATATTGTTGTGGAGTCTCGGACGTATAATGATTTTTTACCTGGCTGGGTAGCATCGTCGTCCATTATAGAACGCTGGGGCAGTATAGGTTCGTCGTGTGTACGTTCGTCGTCCACTATAGAACGCCGGGGAGGTATAGGCTCGTCGCGTATAGATAGGTTCGTCGCGTATAGATAGGTTCGTCGTCCCTTATAAAACACCGAGGCAAAGGCTTCGAGGTTGCTGTTGGATGTGGTATGGTATATCGTAAATGCTAGACAATGCGCGGGGTTGAAATACGGATTTCTGTTGCAACCTGAAGTCAGCCAACGGTCTATGACAATGCTAAGGTTTGACACCCAGTGAACCGACACATACGACCCTGATAAGATATTCCCCGCTTCTATCACTGCGACGATGTGAGTTGCGACGAAGCTGGATTCCCCAGGCTCTAAAGTTGTCTTCAGAGCCTCGGAGTCCTTCGCAGGCACAGCAATGTACGGGGCAGGCTTGTATATAGAGGGAGTTCGATGTTTGGTGCACAGCAAAGAGGATTGAATGATTCTATGATATGGGCCGGCACGATTTGAAGTTCATTCAGTCCGTCTGTAGGCTGTCCATGGACGCCTCACGTTGTGAATTCTACCGTTTCCCTGCCAATGGGCGACCCATTAGCGACCACGAACCCTCACAGCCTTGGGATTCCAGGGAACAAAACCATGCAAACTTCTTTTGACATACAGTAAGGTCTATTATCTGACTTTGTACCCAGAAGGGCACACCGCACTGGGTGTTTTCCAGCACGAGGGAAGTCCTATGCAGTCACAGGCAACAACTAGAGGCGTTGGCGGGCACGCGATGGTGATATGGAGATGTATGGATGGGAAATATTTACAGAGGTACAAAGTACCCCAGGGTGCATGACCTTGGCTGGATGATTGATTTGACTTGGGAACGAGTCGGAGCCTAGTTATTGCGTTCCGCAAGGGAACAAGGCAAGGGGCCGTCAGGACCGTCAAGACCGTCAGCTGTGCCACAACGCTACTAGCGGCCGCTTGGTACTGCCAGCGCTGAGTATTGTCCATAGAAAGGCGTGATCATAAGGTAGCAGTAGCAGCAGACCATGAGGAAGATGAAAACAGCAAATTAATAAAATATAAATATAAATATGAATATGAATATGAAAAGGCATAACTTGGGCGTGACTCACAAATAGCTGGCGACTAGCATGTCCACGGGGTTTGTGGTGTATACAGTCACGTGGCACATTAAATTCACTCTATCGCGCACAGACCACCACCCTAAGTACCCCGCCATCAGGCTAACGTCGCCACTCTCGTCTCCGCGCGCCTCGTGTCGGCGCAATACATCTTTGCGACCCGCCAACACATCAAATACCTCACACGACATCACTGACGCGTCCACGACTGAGCTCTCAGTCAGAAACAAAGATGCCTGCCCTCACGGTTGAGACAACCTCACCAAACTCCTCCTCACCCCATACGGCATTGCGGAATGGCGCCCCGCCGTACGCGCCGCACGGAAGCGCCTCGCCACAACACTCGCGCCCTTCGAGTCCGCCCCAGCCGCCTTACTCACCCATCACACCTACCTTGGCCGCCGCACGACTCGATACCAACGTGCCTGCGTTGCCGCAGCAGCCTTTGCGAACATATACACACTCCAAACCGGATGCGACATTTATCCCGCCCCCGCCTGCTCCGGTGGAGGTGATTGACTTTGACTCGAATACGGATGTGCTAGCGGTGAAGAGCGCGATAAGCGTGCTACAGTTGCAAAAGAAGAAGGCGGCGCAAGATATAAGGACGCTGCAGA
Source organism: Pseudogymnoascus sp. VKM F-4518 (FW-2643) (assembly GCA_000750925.1). Taxonomy (NCBI): domain Eukaryota; kingdom Fungi; phylum Ascomycota; class Leotiomycetes; order Thelebolales; family Thelebolaceae; genus Pseudogymnoascus; species Pseudogymnoascus sp. VKM F-4518 (FW-2643). The sequence goes on from JPKC01002494.1 coordinate 19,797, forward strand.
GGTTTAAAAATCAGGCTATGGAGGACCCGGAGGCATTTTTGCGCGCGGCGGATTTGGGGGAGATACGGACTGATGGCGATGCGACATTTCCGGAGATCAGTGAGGAGGAGGAGGAGGATGATGATGAAGGGGATGGGGACGTGGAGATGAATGGGACGGAGGACCGGGAAACAAAGGGCGATGAACAAAAAGATGCGAGCATGAAGAACGGGACGTCGCATACAAAGACACACACTTCATTCCCTCCTCTACCCGTACCGCAGAAAGTTGTGAAAGTACCACCGATCAACTGGGCAAAGTACGGCGTAATCGGCGATTCTCTGGACAAACTCCACGACGACCAGCTTCGGCACCCGACTCCTGGTTCACCAGCACGACTCGGCCCAGATGGCCAGGTGCTGAACGGCTACACAAGCACGGAGGCCGAGATGCGCCACCCCTCACCGCAGAGCCCAGCGGGTACCTTGAAAGCCACGGGATCCCCAGCCAAGAAGCCGGGGAAAGCCGCACCTCCCGCGAAGAAGAAGGGGAAATGAGCAATCACGATGATATGCGACTATACACGGAAATCTACGATGAAATGATGGATGGGGCGCAAGGCGCAAAGGCGACGGATATGATGGAACTTGTTTGTAAAATTTGAGCGTTTTGGCGGGCCGGGCGGCGATTATACGACTACATGAATTGAAACGTGAGCGGAGATTACAGACGCGCGAGGAGCTGATGTCGCTGGCGGCATCCACGGTATGTGATGCATAGAGCATGGCGCGATAGATGGGTCTTTATATAGAAGGACATGAGCAATCATACAAAGAGCATCACCGTCGTCTTACAGGACAATACTACTACGCTGCAGTCATGAATGCCCTATCCCCCGCCTCCCAGCCTATACCGCATCTCTCATAAATTGTCTGCCGCCCCCTCACCTGGCTTCACCTCGTTAATCCCCAACTCCTTCCAATCCAACCCATTAATCACCCTCAGATTCGTCGGATACGCCTTCAGCCTCGGGTGGTAGAACTCTGGTATCTTGGCGAGCACATGCGCCGGCGGCCCGGTCTGCGTATCCAGACACACTGGCGTTCCGCACCTCTTACAGAACCGATGCGCGATCCATTTGTCGCCCATGAAGTAGGCGGTCGTGTTCTCGGTGCCGGTGATCTGGTAGTGGTGACGCTCTGGGTAGGCTATGACGTAGGCGTGCTGCGGGGTGTTAGGTTAGGTTTGGGGGAGAGGAGGGATTGGGCTTACAATGACGCAGATGCTGCAGTTGTCGGAGACGACGTAGGTGCTCGGGTCGTATAGGTCGGGCGATTTGAAGGCCACCTTCACGTCGCCGCAGTGGCAATGCCCGGTGTAGGTCTTGTAGTCGGGGAGGTCGAGGGCATCGATCGTGTCTGTGGGGACGTCAAAGGTCTTGTATGGTTCACCGACTGATGCGCCATCGAATCTGATACTGGTTAGCAGAGTGATTCATAATGAGCTGACGCAGGGCCCAGTGTATCCAGGAATGCGGGGAAAACCTACGCCTTGACCTCGAGGGCCTTCCTATCAAGGTCTTTGACGGTATTCAGATTCACCGCCATGAAACTCAGATCAACCTTCTTAGCCATCACGCCAGTTCCACACGTAGCGCAGAAGAGGTGGCGATTAGAGCCCTCCGAAACTTGGTAGCAGGCTAGTTCGCCGGTGCCCTCGTCCGCCTTGAACTGCTCGGGGGTGACGCTGAGCCAGAAGTAGCCTTTGCGGTGGCAGAGGGAGCAGTTGCATCTCGCGCCCCTCTTGATCTCGGGGACGGTGACGGTGAAGGAGAAGTTGCCGCAGTGGCAGCTGCCATTGTAGGTCTTGAGCTCCTCTTCAGACATGGCGATTTTTGGGGCTATTGTGATACTGTGTTGGGGAAGGCTGGCAATGGGTTGAACAGTCTGAAGAATCAAGATCTGCCTTCCAACGCAGATGATATATGTTTAAATGGAATTTGATAATATGCAAAAAAAAATGGAACGGACGCCTCCTCACGTCCGAATATGAGTAATCAATGTGGTATATATATATTTGTTGGATATGACTCTCAACACTTCTGTCCGAATGGATAGGACACGTTGGTGAAGTTAGTGAAACGCAGACGCTCCAGGCTCCAGCTCCTTCCATTGTGACCCCTCATAGGACCGTTCGGACCTTCACAAAATCCGTGGTATGCTTTGTTGAGCTGACTGTACCTCTCAATCTCCCCGCGCTTTCCTATCTGGTGCTTGGCGCCTTGGCGGGGTTAACCGTAAAGCTTCCCAAACCCTGGTGGCATGTACGGACACTAGTCCACATATGATTTTAGTAGAAAGGCGGTGTAGTGGCAGAAAGCCTTAAAACTTTCCCCAACGACGACGACTCTCGACCTTGATACAGCAATTAACCCGCATATTCTGGCTCAATATCACAGCAATGAAGCGGAAATCTGAAGCTATCGAGGGTGCCAAGAATGGCATCCTCAAGTCTTCGAAGCAGAAGAGGGCGAAGGGTACGAATCGCAGCTCTCAACCTCCTACCGTACCATTCTAACATTCCCTCCCAGAGTCCAAACCCGTAAACATCACCGGCTGCTTCCGCGACGGCCTCTTCGACGCCAAAAACCTCAAGTCATACACCCACGAATACGCCGCCTCATCACCTTACAAGCACGCCGTCATCCACGACCTCATGAACGACGACCTCCTCCGCAGCGTCCGCACCGAAGTCCGCGAAAACGTCCACTTCACCCCCAAGGAAACAGACATCTACAAGATCCACCAGTCCGGCGACCTTGCCAACCTCGATGGCCTCGACGACGCCGCCCTCGAGCGCCTCCCCTCCCTCCTCAAGCTGCGCGATGCCCTCTACTCCCCCGCCTTCCGCAAGTACGCCGAGGCCATCACCGGTGCGGGGGCGCTGAGCGGAAAGAAGACTGATATGGCGATTAATGTGTACACACCCGGCTGCCACCTCCTGTGCCACGACGACGTCATCGGCAGCCGCAGAATAAGCTATATCCTGTACCTCCCCGACCCGGACATCCCATGGAAGGAAGAATGGGGCGGCGCGCTGCGACTCTACCCCACGACCAAGGTCCCCGGCGGCGACGGAAAGGTAACGACAGTCCCTAGCGCGGATTTCGCCAAATCCATCCCCCCCGCCTGGAACCAGCTCAGCTTCTTCGCCGTGCAGCCCGGCCTCAGCTTCCACGACGTCGAGGAGGTCTACCACGCCCCCACCCCTGCGCAACAGGAGAAAGAGGGCGGCAGGGTCCGCATGGCCATCAGCGGGTGGTTTCACATCCCCCAGGAAGGCGAAGAGGGTTACATCCCCGGCGCCGAGGAGAAACTCGCCGAGAAGAGCAGTCTGGTGCAATTACAGGGCAAGGCGGATGAATACGACTTCCCCAAGGAAGCAGCCACCCCCGTTCCAGCCATCGAGTCGCTCGCTTCCCCCGACGACGAGGACGAGGGCCTCGATGCAGATGACATCGATTTCCTCCTCAAATACCTAACCCCCACCTACCTCACCCCCGACACCATCGAGCAGGTCAACTCGCACTTTGAGGAAAACTCCGCTGTGAGCATCGATCACATCCTGTCTGCCAAATTCTCCGCCCGCCTGCGCGACTATGTCGAGGCCCAGGAGGCCTCACCGCTCCCTGCTACAGCTGCGGAGATCGAAGCGTCGTCCCCGTGGCGCGTTGCGAAACCACCGCATAAACACCGATTTCTTTATCTCGAGCCGTCGGGTGGTGAGGTGGAAGAGAAGGACAAGAATCCGGTCCAAGAGCTTGTGGACGAGTTACTACCAAGTAGGGAGTTCAGAAAATGGCTCGCTCTAGCCACAGGGTGCGATATAGAAGATTTCAATGTCCTCGGCCGGCGCTTCAGGAGGGGAGCAGACTACGCCCTCGCCACAAGCCATGAGGGCGAGCCGAGACTGGAGGTGTGTCTGGGCTTCACCCCCTCGGGTGGGTGGGGCGTTGACGACGACGACGAGGAAGAAGTCGAAGAGGAGGAGGAGGAAGAGGAGAAAGTAGCCCCCGGGAAGAAAGGCAAGAAAGCCGCCGCCGGAGCCGCCAAAGCCAAAGCCACCAAAGCCACCAAAGCCGCAGCAGCTGCTAAAGCCAAAGCCGCCGCCGCCGCCGCAAAAGCAGAAGAAGAAGAAGAAGACGACGTAGGCGGCCACGAAGTCTACATGGCCGCCGACGACGATGACTCCGCCGCCGACGCAGCAATCTACAAAGCCTCCACGGGCGACGAGGAGGATAACGTCCTCTTCACTGTCCCGGCAGCGTGGAATAAAATGAGTATTGTGCTGAGGGACTCGGGGGTGCTGAGGTTTGTGAAATATGTTAGTAGGAATGCTAAGGGGGATCGGTGGGATGTTAGTGGGTTGTTTGGGGTGGGTGATGAGGGGGAGGATGAGGATGGAGAGGAGGAGGAGGGGGAGGGGGAGAGTAGTGAGGAGGAGTTTGAGGGGTTCTCGGATTAGGAGGGGGAAGTAGTTTTGTAGAGTGGATTGAATAGATTCGCTGGTTGTATAAAATAATACTGGAGAGTTGATGATTACCCTCGTTCCTTAACCCCGTCTAATCTTCGTCGTTAGTTTGGATGCTATTACCCGTCTTCATCCGCACGCCGCGCTTGTTTCCTGAACTGAAGTTGCTGGGACGACCAATCCCCCTCTCTTTGGTCCTTATTCACTTTACATCATCAAAAATCGCATCAGGGAACAAATGTAAAATACCCGCGCCAAAGCGTGGGTTAATAAATGGTCATTCAGATCTTCCGCGTACCTCCGCGGTCTGGGTATCCATGCTACATCCTCCACCACCCCAACACCCACTCCCCCTATCTCCACGCTACAGACAAAAAAAAAACATGATCATAATATACACACTCCCTCTTAAAAAAGCAGGGCTTAAAAGATCGTGCCAATAGTCAACCTGTAAATGCGACCCCACTTCGTCTCCTCCTTCCCTCCGTGCTTCGCCTTCTCCGCCGCAAGGTACTCAAGCTCCTCCTCATCAATGCGCGCCTTCCCGGTGTACAGGTCGGCCGTCTCGGGACGCACACCCTCGCTCTTCATGATAAACTTGTACCCGAAGATCATGATCAGGTACAGTGGGATGCCCAGGTACGCAGTGATGAAGTTCTTGTAATCCCACTGGCCGTACGCGCTCTTGCCTGTGTACTTGGGCAGGAAGTAGTTGAAGCCCTTGAAGATGGCGATCAGGCAGCAGAAGACGAGACTGATGTACGAGCCCCAGATTCCGCCGGGGGAGACAAAGGCCAAGGCGGTGTCGGGGACGTTCTGGGCGCGGCGAGCGCGCACGAAGTAGATGTGAGACACCAAGATCGAGATCCAGGTGAGGAGTCCGAAGATGGTGACAAGGTTGACGAAGTACTTGAACACGGTCATGGAGGAGGTGTCGACGCTGAGGAAGGCGAGGAGGCAGAAGAGCGAGGAGAGGCCGAGGGCGTAGATGGGGACACCGCGGCGATCGGTGCGCGCGAAGATCTTGGGGGCGTTGCCCTCGACTGCGAGGCCGTAGAGAGTACGCGATGCGATGTAGAGATCTAAACGGGGTTAGTGAGATGTACATTGGATTTAATTAGGGGTTGAACATACCAGAGTTGGCCGCGGAGAAGACGAAAACCAAGATACAGGCGTTCAGGAGCGCAGGGAGGACCTTGATTCCGCTAATCTGGATGGCAACAACGAAAGGCGACGCGGCAGCTGACGTAGACGCCGAGGTGGCTTCGATGAGCAGCGGGTTGTTGTAAGGCAGGATCATGCCGAGGAGGAAGACAAGCACGACATAGAAGAGCAGGATACGGTAGAAGGTGAGCTTGATGGCGCGGGGGATGACCTTGCGGGGGTTCTGGGCCTCTCCGACGGTGACACCGACAAGTTCCATGCCGAGGTACGCAAAGACAGCGGTAGTCAAGCAAGACCAGAACGCAATGAATTGCGCCGCGGGGATGCTGACGCCATGGACGTCCGCGTATGGCTTGAATGCGCCGGGGTCGTGCCAGTAGCGGAAGCCCTTGGGGTCCCCATCGGGGCCGCCGCCGCAGGCGAGGATAAGACTGAGTAGGATGAGACCGAGGATGACGGTGACCTTGATACTGGAAAGCCAGAACTCGAATTCACCAAAGAATTTGACGCCAAAGTAGTTGATCAGCACGATCGCGACGAGGAAGATGGCAATAAAGACACCCGGATTGACCTTTTCTGGTTTCACCCAGTATTTTATGACGAGTGCCGTGGCCGTCAAATTGTTCGGGGTCACGATAATGTACTAAAACGATGGATTAGCGCTAGCGCGCAGGCAGTTTCTCAGAGTTCGTCTCACCTTGAACCAGTAAGTCCAGCCGAGACTGAAGCCCAGCGCGGGATCAACGAAGCGATGCGCATAACCAGTGAAACCAGAGGCGAGAGGCAGCCACGCTGCCATCTCGCCCAGAGCCGCCATAACCATATATACGAGGACGCCGACGGCAGCGTAGGCGATGAGAAGCGAGCCTGGGCCGGCATTCACGAGTGCTTGTCCCCTGTAACGTTTGGTCAGCTCTTGGTTCCTTGGCAAGCGGGGTGCGGCGTATTGCCGGCCGCATGGCGCAGCCACCTAATCATGGCTTGATGCACTCTAATCATGACTGAGTGGCTGGGCGACCGGGACGGGATATGGCTGGCAATGTCTGGGGGATCACCTACGTTCCGATAATTAAGCCCGTGCCAATGGCGCCACCAATGGCTATCATAGAAATCTGGCGCGACTTGAGGCCGCGGTGCAGGTGGTGGTTGGGGTCGTCATCATTGTATAACTCAGTGACGATGCCCTGGGGAAGGGTGTCCTCCTTCTCGGTGTATCCGATCTTGGCTTCGTCGGAGGCGCTCTCGGCCGTGACGATGTTCTCGTTGTGCGCCATTGCTTGCGACTTTGGGTGATGTTGAATGCACAGCAGAGCTGTGGGGATCAGTGCTTAGCCTTCAGTATATGGTGGCAGGTCTCGTTTGCAGCGAGAGAGACTGGACTGAGGCAGAGTGCGTTGAGGAAGAGGATGAGGGCGTTTGGAGGAAAGGTCGACGCGACGCGATGCGAAAAGTGAGGGAGTAGGAAGAATGTTCAGGTGGGGAGGGGGGGGGG
>JPKC01002495.1:0-52039 GCA_000750925.1 Pseudogymnoascus sp. VKM F-4518 (FW-2643)
GGGAGGGGGGGGGGAGGAGGAGATATTTATTTCTCGCCCTTGCTTTGGGCGTGTTGGCGTGTCTGTTGCCCTTTGCCCTTGCACCCCTCTCTTACCCTCTTCTCTTAGATACTAGATTAGAGTACTGGAGTACTGGAGTACAGGAGTACTGGAGTACATTGGTATGTGCGTATCTCCTCAGTTCGGGGGAAGTACCCTGCTACTCCAACTTACTCCGTACTCTATCCCCACAAGCCGTTCGCAAAAAAAACAAAAATCGTCCTACCACAGGAGAGCTATAGTACGGATACACGATTACGCACAGCGACCATGACCGCAGCCTCCCCGGTGTGTTTCTACCGAGTACTGAACTGATGCCAGCCTGCCAGCCTTCTCCAAAGCGGCACGAAGCAAGGCAAGGCAGCTCCAAGTTTGCACTGAGATGGTACGGGGATAGTACTTTAAGATTATAGAAACACCAAACCCTTATCAAAGTACTTTCCCCGTACTCCACTAAGTAGAGCAAACAGAAATCAGGGCTTTCCATGCTTTCCATGCTTTCCCCAAAAAACAGAGCACAACTGAACTGAGATCAGCCTGCATCACGTCGACCCCTGTCCCGCCAAGATCCCGCCAAGACCCTGCAGTCTTCTCTCCTATTGGCCACAACGCCGATCTCGACCCTCGCCCCTCGTCGCTTTGGGCTTGGGTTGGTGGTAGTGTGACCGGCGCCCCCCAGGCTGATTACGGTCAAGGACGGTAACGAGCTGCTGGGTTGGGCTTAGCGCGGGCTGGGTGGTGGCGGTTTGCAACGGGGTGTGGGAGTGGCTTGGCAGATATGCCGGACGCTAGGCCTGAGTAAGTGCGAGGAGGATGGGAGTGAAGATGACGCTAAGGGGAGACTAAGGTCGAAAGTGAGGTGGGGTTGGCTTGGGAAAGGATGAGAAAGAGTGGAGACATAGATAAAGAAGTGGGGATGAGATGGGGCGAAAAGATGAGAAAAAGGACGCTAAGAGGACGCTATTTGTGTTGAATTGACCTCCGTATACAGTAAGAGGGGAGACGAGAAAGAGAGGAGGGGAGGGGAGAGGGGAGGGGAAGGGAAGGGACGGAAGAACCAGACGGTTGTGTGATGAGGTGAAGAGGAAGAGTGTGTGAAGAGCCTGACGAGTGTGTATTGTGTGTATTGTGTGTGTATGTATGCAGGCGCAATTGACGATCGATCGGTATATCTACGCCGATTGCTTACTGCTGACCGACTGCTGACTCGGCGTGGCTTTTTGCCTGCCAGCTGTCAATCTGTATCGAGATATCTTGATAGAGCCACGAACTATACGACACACTTACAGATATGAAACTCACTCTCAGCTCCGATCTTATCAAATCCTTCGTTACATCCGCACAACGCCTGGAGCACAATAAGGCATACTCGTATCTCTGTGTGCCCTCTATCCCCCTCTCTGTGCCCTTCTGTGTGCCCTTCTCTCCCCCCCATGCCTCCACATCAGCCCTTCCCTCACCCACCCGTCCGGCCCAACCGTCTCCTCCATCTCGATGCGCCCTCCCGCCACGCCGCTACCTCGGCCAATCCGCACGCCGAGTCGTACGACTTACACACACAAGACTTGAGTAATCGCACCAAGAACCCACAATCCAGATACAGTAGCGGCGACCATGCACACTACTCTCTCTCTCCTCGTTCTCGCACTAACGCACTAACGCACTAAAGTAGCGCGCATAATCAGTTCCCCCCCATCCCCATCGCGTCCCTCGACTCGTTGACCTCTAATTTCCTTCGAATCCCACAATTCCTTCTAGAAGTCCCATGCCATACCACGAGTGTTCGTGAACGTGAGCGTGTACATTCTCTCGCCCCTCGCGCTTACCCTATACAGAACAGCATGCTACTGTACGTAGATACATACCACTAGAGCACCACTCGAGTAGTGTCAGTCCTCCTCGTGGCAGTCTCTCCCTCCCTCCAGACTTTGGTAAGCAGATCAACCAGATCTTTACATCGCCCTCCCTCTCCTTCCCCTTCCCCTTCCCTCTCAACTCTCACCACCACAACACTCACTCACCCATTTCTCCACACCGACCACACCATCAATAGCGTCACAACTACCGAATACGTCTTTCATAAAATCCCTCACCCCCCTTACGTATACCTTCAACCAAACCACCCCCCCGTCTCCAACGCGTATCTCAAATCCTACAGCCTTGGCTCTCACCACATAACAAGCCTATCACACCTCCTGCCAAGCCCTGCCCCCCGTCTCCCCGATAAGCCCCAGCGCCCAGCCTCGTCCATGGGGCTCCTCCTGAAGTTCTTCCATGGGGAAATGGTGATACGCAGCGAGGTACGTACTGTACTATAGATACATACCCTGACACGATTTTGAGCATATGCGGGGTACGCCACTTATCGTTCCCTTCACCGAGAACCCAAGGCATACTGTACAACATACTACAGTACAACCAAGGCACTAACTAGATACCGGAATATCTCGGAACTGTCGCAGCCCACCTAGCCCAAGCTTTTTGTTCCTGGTGGATATTGCCGTTCGCGTCATCACGTGGGGGGTACGGCTAGGGACGGGTGCGCGTGGGGAGATGGGATGTTGTGGATAGGTGAGATGGGGGTTTGGGGGGGGGAGTGTAATGGTTTCGGATAGCTTGGCTGGGAGGGAGAGCTGGGGATGATCTTTGTCATCTGCCCGTTCGGAGTCCGGGAGCGAGATGGAGAGCGTGGTAGTGCGCGTTTGGGGATGGGTTGGAGAAGTTTGAGAGGGAGTTGTAGCCTTGCAGGAAGGCTGGGGCAGAAATAGAGCCATTCGGAGGAGCGACGACGATGTGGTCCTTACACGAAAAGTGTCATACAGAACTATTGTGTGATGAGCCGCTGATGTGGATGAGAGTTTGGCCGAGTGATCGCCAGCTAAGAAATAAAACCGACGGTCGGTCGCGTAGACGCCAGGATTGCCGAATGGGAGCAGAAGGCAGGCGGGTGGAGTTATTTATTGTAGATACGCCACTTGACAACGCACGAGGCGTACTTTGCCTGGTCGGAGTGGAAGCTGCTGTCACTATTCTTGTCACCGCGCCGCCACTCTCGCCGTCCTCGCCTTGCTGTCAAATCACGCGTTTACTGCCGCGACAGTTCTCACTGTCGCACAATCCTGCTGCTGCTTTAACTTACAGCACGATAGACCGCCTGGGCGAAAGCCTTGGGGATGGGAATGACGAATGGATGGCTGTCACTTAATGCACCTCTAGAGCGACATTTTTTTTCTTTTCAAGGTAGAATCTGTATGGTTGGAGTAGGTATTGAGCCTGTGCGTCGTTTTTTATGGATTCTCGTCCAAGCTGACTTGTCGCACGGGAGACGATCCGCACTGTACGGAGTGCAGCATCTCCTCCAACTTTCCCCGGCTTTTCCCATACAATAAACTACTTTTTACGGCATCAATTGCCTCCCATCAAGGTCATCTCCGAGCGCACTGATCCCCAAATCACCTCACCGAACTCTTCTACGGTACTCCCGCAATTCTAGACCCCCCAAAAAAAACTTTTCCATCCCTTCCCGTCATCACGAAAACAGAGAGTCAGGGGTTCGTGTGGGGAAACTTGGCTTTTTTGGAGATCGAAGGCGTCGTTCTAACGTGCTGTACGTAATACTCGGTAATCTTAATTACCCTTCTCCACACTCTCCATCATTATGGGAGAAGGATATATCTCCGCATCACGTGGGGAGGGGGTGGCTGTTATAGGTTATAGGGTCTGTGGGCTCTTGTTGTACTTGTACTGTACTGTACTGTGTCTATGTGTGAATTACCCCATAGTATATATGTCCCTTATTACCCCATATGTTGTTGCGCGACTTATTACCCCATATTTTCGGGATTTCCCCGCATCCATGTTTTGGATGGGGTGGTTGGAGCTTGGCGGCTTATATCACCTGTTTATACCGTTGGTCATCCGGGAGGGACCGGCTTCGCTCATCTATCCCATCTCCAGCGTTTCTCATCCTTCCCTCTCTCCAATCCAGTCACGCCATCATCAACGTAGCTGGGGAGAGGCGACGGGGAGAGCAGGATGTTGAAGGTGAGTTCTGTCATATTCACGTTACAGGCGCCTGGTGTCGAGGAGACTCAAGATCAGGATGGCGAAGGTGGGTTCTGTCATTCACATTACAGGTGCATAGTGTCGAGTAGACTCAAGATCATACCTTTCATACAGACTACCGACCAAATGGATGTATGTACGCAATCATCTCATCTTCCTCCATTCCCCCATCCATATCTCCCTCGTCTCTCTCTTCCTCACTACTCTCTCTCACCTCACTACTCCCTCTCACCTCACTACTCTCTCTCTCTCCTCCCCCAACAACCCTCTCCCCATCATCCTCTCCCTCACCCCCTCCAACCCCTCTCTCACCTCCCGAACCCGCTCATCCAACCTCCCCCGCCTCGCCATACACGCCTCACACACTCTCCTCACTTTATACGTCGTCCACGGATGCACCATCGGTCGGCAGACCATCGCAGCTCGAGTAACACGACCCAAGTCCCGCGAAAGGGACGACGATAACATCTCTGGTGTTGGAGACTCACTGCCCGAGAGCGCGGACGCGCAGGGTCGCACGATCTCGAGGTCGTAGACGTGGTTGCAGAGGATGAAGTGGAGGCGGCGGCGGTAGCACATTTTAGCCGGCTGCTAGCTGTGCTCTGCCGTGCAATTGTCTTCTGGGATGGAAGGATGGGATGGGTTGGGGTGGTCTACTTACCTGATGATGGTGTGTGTTGTGAATTTCTTACCTGAAAGTGAGGTTGCTGGAGCTGGGGAGAAGGTGATAGTTGTTTCTTCTGTCTTGTTATATCCTTCTTTCCAATGGCCGATTTGGGAGGGAGTGATGGGAGAGGGGTTTTTTTTGAAAGATGATTCTGGATAGGAGGGGGATTCATTATTGGTTTCATGGGGATGGATGTCTTTCGCGCTGGTGGATGGTGCATGTGTTGGTGTCAGGCAGAAGGAATGAAGGAGCTTCTTCTCCCTCCTGCGTGGTTTGTTTCATGCTCTCATGTTGACAATCGTTCATTATTACCTCTTTGCCGTTGCTGAATATGCGGCTTTGTTTACTCTACCCCCGCTGGATTTCTTTGTCTTGGGGCGGAATTGTTCATCATCACTATTTGTGAGTGCGTACTGACAAAGAGCGCGAGCATACGAGAGGGGATGCAAAAAACAACGGCATTGTGTCCAACGTGTAGCTATCATCGGGAGTGGGAGCAGGAGCTACTAGAATAAGAACTAATATCGCATGATTGATTTTACAACTACTGATAAGAAGGTCACATATGATGAGACTGCTGTAGGACTGGCTAAATCCAGTATTTACACTTCAAATAGCAGGTTAGTAGACTTCGTAGCCAAGAGTTCGAAGCGCATCTGGTCCACAAGAGAAAGCCGTCTGTCATTTATAGGCGCCTACGGCTTCGGAATATTCCATAGGTCAAGAAGTCCGTTGTGAGAATCTCTGGGGCGAAGTCTACGTCCACACACTGCCATCGTAAAACCCCCCACTGTTGTATAATCTTGCTGTCAAAGGCTCTCACAATGGCGCAATTTTGTTATTGTATAATAAAATTCATGGTGGGAGTCAATGGTTGAATTGCCATATTAGTCACCGGCCTAAACTAGATCGGCATGGCGGTATCGGAGTTCGGAGTGAAATTCAAGTTTGGTAGTCGGTTCGCTGTATCATTTACGCTAGGCCACAGTTCCCGACGTACAACGTGGTATTAGCGTGGCAGGTTTAGGCAATACAAATACAAATAGGTCTGTTTGAGACTAACTTTAGTTACAGTTGACTACGGAGTATATGTAAAACTTAATGACCACTCACTCAGTAGTCAACTAAGGAAATACTCTTCAATCAAGATGCCAAAGCCTGAAACCATTGTAGTTGTGGGGTACGTCTTTCGCCATACTCTTCATTTACCTCCGATCGTTCCCAGCCTTGACTTCGTTAAGAACTGTCTGGACTAACCTCTTCCTTAGAGCTGGAGTGATCGGCCTGAGCACGGCTCTCCGTATTCAGCAGAATTTAACGCCCTCGCAATCCATAGTCATCGTGGCTCGGGATTTCCCCAATACCACATCAATCAATTATGCCACTCCTTGGGCGGGTGCCCATTATCGCCCAGTACCTGGCCAAACTCCCCAAATAGTCCAAGAGGCAGCCTGGGCAAAGCGAACGTACGACGTTTTCCAACGCATCGCAGCTGAGGAGCCCGCCGCGAGTGGTGTGCAGTTTGTGCCCGGAGAGGAGTACTTGCAGAAGCCGCCGCAGGAGTATTTGGATGCCGTGGCGGATGTTTCGAAGAGCGCTTATGAGCATCTTTCAAAGGGGTTCGAGCAACTCAGCCCTGAAGAGATTGGGAATTCGGCTGTGCGTCTAGGCATTCGCTACTGGACGTACTGCGTTAACTCGCCGGTGTACGCGGCATATCTGCTGCGGAAGTTTGTCCTCAAAGGCGGCCGGACCAGAGGGTATACACTGGCTGCGCTAGACGAGGCGTTTTCGCTCGAGCCAAATGTGACTACAGTGGTCAATTGTTCTGGCATGGGCTTTGGGGATCCGAAGTCGTTTATCATCAGAGGTTTGTTGTGTCCCACCTGAAGTCTCGTTACTGAGAACTGATTTCCGTTCGCAGGTCAAACTTGCCTTGTCCGCAACCCATGCTCCAAGACCATCACTCATCAAAATGCCGATGGCTCCTGGTCATTCGCGATCCCTCGGCCGCTCGAGGGCGGTACCATTATCGGTGGAACCAAACAGCCACATGATTGGAATCCGAACCCCATGCCGGAAATACGGCAGACCTTATTGTCAAACGCAGCAAAGTGGTTTCCTTTCGCCTCCGATGGACCACAGACCTTTGATGTAGTTAGGGACATTGTGGGACGTCGGCCAGCGCGAGAGGGTGGGTTTAGGCTCGAAGCTGAACCGATTGGTGTAGTAGGTGTTGACGGGCATAAGAGAACTCGGAATGTTATCCATGCGTATGGTATTGGAGGTAGAGGAGTCGAATTATCTTGGGGCATTGCTGAGGATGTCGTAGGATTGTTGCTACAGAAGAGAATAATAACGGAGAAGGCATTGTTGTAATCTATTAAAAGTATTAAGAAAGCTGTTTGTAGATTGGAACTCAATGCTGTACACGGTATATGGAATCGAATGATTATATTAAAACTATCTATACAAATGGAAAAGTAATCTGACTTGTGAGCTAGGAGACTGTTACAGTCTACCCATGTATATGCCTGTCATCTAATTCTTTGGGGAAATACCAAACTTCTCACTCTCGGTAACAGCTAGAGTAGGACTAGTTGACTTGACGAGCACAGTCTCTGTGGGGAGATCACCAGGTTTTTCTGTGGTTAGATGATAGTCACCGCTCTGACTAACTGTGTACTCTTCCTTGTCGATATGGCGGAACGTAAAGTAGAATACAACAGTAAGGATTCCTCCTGCGATACATGGTCCACCAAAGTCCCAGGTCAAGTAGGGGTCCTTTATCACTGACGAGCAAGCCAGGCCAATAATATATGCGATCGAAGTGTTGAAGAGATTGAGGGCCATGACCAAGCCTCTCATGTTCTTCGGGGCACGAGAGTAAGCGATACCATAAGCCGGAATATTGATAAATAGCTCAGAGATACCACCAATGGCATATGGGAGTGCGATCCACTAATACTGTGTTAGCAAAGCATTCTGCAATGCACTACGATGTCTGATAAAACAAGGATACATACCCAGATAGTAATAGGAGCAACCAAAGATATGCCGTCTGCATCAACACAGGTATCGCTCGTACCAAACTCCTTGCACGGTCCCAACTTATATGCGTAGTAGTTGAGCAAAGTGTATCCCATTCCGCCGATTGTAGACATAGCGAGGCCAGTGGTGATTCGAGCGACTGGGCCGTAGTGGATATTCATGCGGCGTAACAGCGGGTAGAGGCCATAGTTGATTATTGGAGCAAACAGGATAATACTCAGCGAATTGAAGTTGCTAATAACATCATTGGGTACCCCATTAGTCGTCAGCATAGTTGACAAAAAGCTTGCAGCCTGGCCGATGCCATTGTCGTTAAGATACTGGATCGGGAAGAAACTGAAAATGCCCGCAGCTTGGAATGTACGGCGAACATCGTCAACAAATTCATCGGTCCATCTGGTAGGGATACTGAGTCCGCGGGAGGCAATAACGGACGGCTTAGCAGATTCCCAAAATCCGTGTCTTCCTATCTTGAAGATACCACCGTGCCTTAGGCAAATGCCCAGCACACGGAAGACATTAGGAAGGTCGCTGCCTCCTGGCGGGTAGAGGACGAGACGCTTCCGGATCCAAAACTATATAAATATTAGTTCT
The DNA here is from genome assembly GCA_000750925.1 of Pseudogymnoascus sp. VKM F-4518 (FW-2643). Lineage (NCBI taxonomy): Eukaryota > Fungi > Ascomycota > Leotiomycetes > Thelebolales > Thelebolaceae > Pseudogymnoascus > Pseudogymnoascus sp. VKM F-4518 (FW-2643). The sequence continues at coordinate 8,417 of JPKC01002495.1, forward strand.
ATCCATGCGACATCCAGTAAATTTACCCATTGGGCAAACAAAAGAGAGAAGGGACGTACCATTAGAAGGGGAAGCGGAAGATATAAGAATAGCGGCAGTACAAACGCCAACCACCATCCTACATACTTCTCTGAGTATGCAGTGGCCACTGCCATCATTCCGCCAATGTTAATCATAAGGTAAAACCAGGTCATGGTCCTCTCTGTAGTGGCCTCAGGATCAATAATGACCCTTTCGCCGCTTTTCAGGACCTTTATCTTTGGTACGGTATGAGGGTTCTGATCAAGAAGTTGCGGCGCAATGTTTGGTTTGAACATAGCTGTAAGAAAAAAGTCAATAATAGTACATATATAGGGAAGAAGCTTCGTACCAGTGCCGATAGACAGGATATACACAGAAATGAAGAATGGGATTTTGGCACCACCGCTAGAGAGGAGCGATGGCGCAGTAGAGCCAACCATTAAAACATGGGCGATACCAAAAACAAGAATACCCCAGCAAATAAGCTTGAAGCGTCCAGTATGGGCATCCGCAATGTAGCCAAAGATAAGTGGAAGGCCATACGCCAACATGCTGAAAGACTGATTCACAGCGTTCGCCTTGACTGTCCCCAGTCCGAGTGCTCCGGCAGTTTGCTGAGTTCCGCGTCGGGGAGCGCCATAACCATTTCCGCCCACAGGCATAGGCCGATTAATAAAATTGCTGATCAAAGTTGAGATGCCGTAGTAGGATGCACGTTCGGCGAATTCGACAGCGCAAAGAAAGTAGGCAACGATAGGAAGGCTCCCGGGGACGCGGCGAAGAGTAGCCTTCTCCTCATCTGTAGGGGTTTCTCCGCCCTCGTCAATTATCGCATCAAAAACTTGGACATCGCCAGATGAAAACGTCCCCTTCTCATCGACAGATGGGTCAATCTCTTTGGTAGCTGCTAATGGTCAACAAATATTTCACCGTAGGGGCGTTCAGGTCACCAAAACTCACCCATTAAAACGTCTTTGGCACGGAAGAGGATGTGTCTGAAGATGCATATTCTGAACGGCGACTACAATATATATAAGGTTCCTAGTGGGATGCACCCCCCTACTATTGATACGGAGGGACACCTGCCAGAATCCTCACTAACAAGTTCAACACACTGTATCAGGAAGGTGAGCAGTATTGCAGGGACTACGTAACCCATACCATAGTAAAAGAGTATGATAAGGAGCAGAATAGTTGTAATCATTGTGCCTTTCGACTAGCGGTCAGACTATTAATTGAGTGTAACCCGGAAGTACGGTAACAAAATGGGCTTGATTGTAGTTGCGGGGTAACATGCCTGTACTGTGTATCATTTTGTTTACGGCCGTTTTGTTTATCATCGCCTAATTTCTCCCAAAGAGTAGCACTTGATAGCCATATTCACCACAGCACAAGGATGACCTGTCTAGCCTCAGTTACAAAACTTGGGGTTTAGGTTGTGGGCTAAACCAGCAATCCTGGTTCGGAGTTGGCAATCCTAGTGTCGGAGCTAACAACCCTGCCTCGGAGCTGATAACCCTCGGTTCGGAGCCAGGGCTGTTAGGAATTATTTACACGGCGCATCTTCACTAGTAAGATTCTCTGTGTTCAGATTGCCTAAAATCCGCAAAGATAACCAAAAGATAATATGATGAAGATACAAGAGATAATGCGCTTTGGACGACGGAGGAGACCGTAGCATTTCGTGATTAGGGTAGCATTGCACTGATTTGTTCTAGAGGTATCCACCTAAGCCCTACTGTGTCAAACCCGACAAAAATGATACCGGTGTCGAACTCCACTGGCTGTGGGACCACAATACCCAAGGTCCGAGGAGTCGGGACGGGGCTATTTCTTCTCGTGCTGGAAACGGATTCTTGTTGGTGAGATTCCCTATCAGTGGAGTGAATACCACGAGGCCTTCATGGATCTGCGGGGTTTTGTCCAACAGATCCACAAAGGCGCCGTGATAATCAGTTTGACTTTAATCTACACTTCACGTCTTATATTTTATCATATATGGTATGGTCCACAAGTAACGTTTAAGTTGCTTATAAAAATTCGCAGCCATCTAAACAGTAGCTATTAGGAAGGGAAATATTATGGGAGATTAAAATTGAATTATTACATTGTAGAATATAATCAACTTATTATTATCTAGCATTCCTACTCTCTAAGCAATAAGTTAAGACTAATACATTACTTAATCCTCCTTAATTCCAGAAATACCAACACATCTAACGGGTCAAGAACCGCTGTGCACCCCAGTAATTGTCATCGAAGCGAACCGGAGAGATTTTCACTGGTACTCCAGCGCCATGAGCTTCGATCATCTCGTTATTCCCGACGTACATTGTAACATGATAGATGCTGCTTGAAGAAGAGATGTTGCTGGCATAGTAGATGAGATCTCCAGCTTGCAAATCAGACCGATCAACATTTTTTCCATGGCCGGTGAAGTCTGCCTGGGAGCCGGCATCGCGAGCAATTGTGATACCATGTGCATCATATAGGGTATGCGTCAACCCAGAGCAGTCAAAGGCAAAGCCTGATGCACCACCCCAGAGATATGGGCGGCCGAGGAACAGTTTTCCAGCTTTAACGAGGTCGCTTCCAGTTGGATAGGGGATCTTTGAAACTGAGCTGTACACAGTAGCATGCTTTGCAGACAAGTATGCCGAGCCACCACCGGGCACTGCAACCTGGACCAGTCGGCCAAGATGTGCCATTACTGGTAACCGCGTGTCGTAGGAGATCTCAAGATATTTCTCCTTCATCAGAGCATCGCGGTATAGTGGTGCGGTGGCCACCTTGTCGATCGCTGCAAAGGGCTTTTTCGACTGTAGATTTCCATAGCTAGAGTCGAGAGATACTTGAGCTGTTGGAACCCAGCCTGGGTAGCCAATGGGATCCTTTGGTGTTGGCTGGCCGATAGCTTCAATCTCATACCATCCGTTCTGCTCGCTGATAATACCGACCCGAGCGCCGTAAAGTGCTTGGGTCTGGGTACGGCTGTGGTCGGTGAGATCGAGATACTGGCTGACATTCATCGAACTCAACCAACCGTCGATATCGGCTGGGTTTGTAAGAGCGGGTGTATCAATCAATGGCCGAGGCTTGCTAGAGGTGCTCCATAGTGTTGCAACCGACACGCTGATGTACCCAACCTGCTGGGCGGCCGTAGCACGCTCAGAAACTATTGATGGGAGAGCATTGACCACCTGGCCGGTCAAAGCGAGAGCGAGAATAATGTTCATCATCTTTGTTTGCTTAAAAGTAGGCTTGAAGTGTTGGTCCTAAAACCAAAAACGACGGCCAGTACGAAGGGTGTGCCTTATTAAATAGTTATCATTGCGGATTTTGGGTAATTCTGAACACAGGACCTTTCTAGTGAAGATACGCTGCCTCTGCTGTACATTGGTCGCCATAGAGATAAGTATTACACGGGCTCATTATGACAAGGGCCTTGATTTGATGTTAACGTTCAATACTGCTAAGTTGGCATTACGCTCCGAAACTAGGATCTAACTCCGAAACTACGGTATCCAGCTCCGAGTCAGGATCGTCGCCTCGGACACCAGGATTACCAGCTCCGAACCAGGATTTCTAGCTCCGAGCAAGGATTACCAGGTGGGCCAGCCCCTAACCCAAACCCCGCAACTTTAACATAGCAACTTACTCATGCTGATAGCGTTGCGGCGTTCCACCTCTGGTTGAAGATATCAGAGACATATATCTGTAAGCGAGTTCAATATCCAAGTCATTTTTTTCCTTCCAGCCTATTTCTCCGTTGTCAATCTTATTGCTGTGTTACAACAGTATACCGATTTAAACTGCAAAACTACACAATGGCTTCACCAAGAAGTCTTCCTGGATACGCTCATGAGGACGCTTTTGACGATGGCTTTCTTGCCGTAAGTTCCATCCATACGTTATACTATTCACAGTATGGCAAGAAGGATGGCAAGCCAGGTATGTGAACAGCCCGCGATAATGTTGCTTTCTAAAGTCTCAACAGTACTCTTTCTACATGGCGGTCCAGGCGGACAAACTGGCAAAGCCAATACCGTCTATTTCGATCCTGCCGTGTATCGTGTCGTGCTCTTTGATCAGCGAGGGGCGGGCAAGTCCACTCCAAATGCAGATCTCCGCGAGAACACGACGGAGCTCATCCTCAACGACATTGAGGTTCTTCGCAAGCACGTCGGCATTCCGAAATGGCACTCCGTATTTGGTGGTTCCTGGGGTTCTACACTGTCACTACTGTATGCGCAAGAACATCCCGAACTTGTTAGCTCTCTCATCGTCCAGGGCATCTTTACTGTACGAAAGGAAGAGCTCGACTGGTCCCGAAGGGCTGGGGCGGCGCGTATTTTCCCAGATTTGTTCGACAATTTCACTGATCACCTACCTGAAGAGGACAGAGACACTCCATATACAGGGTATTACAAGTTGCTTACATCTAGCGATAAGGAGACACGGATCGCTGCTGCGAGATCGTGGAATACGTGGGACATGTCTATAGGGACAATAGAAGTGAACCAAGCGAATCTTGAAAACATAAATGATGATAATTGGTCACTCTCACATGCCTTGCTGGAATGCCATTATTTTATCAATGGAGCTTGGCTGGAAGATGGCCACATCTTAAAAAAGAGCAATTTGGATAAAATTCGCCACATTCCAAGTAATATTCCGAGCCGAAGCACACGATGTACTTGCTAATTGAAATGCAGTGACGATCATCCAAGGAAGATATGATATTATATGCCCCCCACAGACTGCCTATGATTTGCATCAAGGGTTACCTGAATCTCGGTTGCTTTGGGTTCCGGACGCAGGCCATTCAGCTAGTGTGAGTAACTTCCACGTCCAAGACGACCCCTATGCTAACTTCGTAAGGAACCCGGAATACACCGCAAATTGATTGAAGTTTGTGACGAATACGCCCAGATTTGATATCAGTCATGATGAATAGGGAATTTTCGGCATTCATCTACGATTTGTAGCATATTTGGTGTAGGCAAGGTTGCCGCGTATAGTTTAGCTAGTCCAATTGCAAGTTTTGATATTGGCAAACCATAATTATACAGGTCATGATTCGCTTCCGAGTATACGTTCTTACATTTTTGACACAGCATGGAAATGCTGCAATGAGCCTAAAACAAAGCCACCACTGAAAGAACGCCCCTAGGTCTTTAATTGGGGTTGGGTAAATTATTTAGGACCTGTGGTACCCTGTCATGTCAAATGCCCCCTGCGTCTACTTCTGTCAGCCCGCTTCATGCCGGGTACGATACCCATGGTGGTCCCAAGTCGCAGTGTTCAAGACTAGCGCCCCGTTGGCGACGTCCGCAACATAGCCACCGGGAATACCCCGACGTGCGGTTCCTCAAAAGTAATCTCGGATGTGCGTGCCTATCTGCTCGCATAAACTGAGCAGCTCAGTTATCTATTGCGGGTTTGTACTAGTTAAATAATTAGATAAGGTTAGTCCATTTTGCCCAAGAACTCCGCTTTCTCCGATCCTCCGCTCCGACTTACAAAACCGCCGTTACGCTGGAACGATGTCATTAAGCCATGCAAGCAAGATGAAGAAGCGCTTAAGAGCTTCTTGTGATCCCTGTAGAGTTTCAAAACTTGCATGCGATCATGTGCAGCCAGTCTGCTCTCGCTGCGAGAGAAAGGGGAACGCTGCAGAATGTTTCTATCGCGAGAACCCCTTCAAGCGCTCGAGGCCCTCGGTCGCCTCTCAGTCGCCGAGGAGCGAGATGTAAGCATGCGCTTTGCTTTCAAGACCATGCCGCTTTTTAAAGCCCGTTCTAAAGCTCGTTGATAGGTTGTGTTCTCCAATCGTGCCCACGTCCTCTATAGCACAATCTCGGCTTTATCCCAACCCGGGCTTCCTTGGGTCGTCGTCCTTTGAGGCGGTCGTCCACGAACTGAGTGATCAGAATCAACAATGCATAACTACACCAGAAAACATAAGAATAGACAGAGAAGTTGCCCGAGCTACCGCTCAATCCACCCAGGATCTTCAACGAGTAGAAAATGGGGCAGACGTGCTGCGCCTTGCCTTGAACCTACGGAAGTTTGATGCAACGAAGCTATTATTTTCCGAATGGCGTGGTCACGGCAGTGAGCAGTTTTTAGGCTCCACATGCGCAACTCTCTTCCAAGAGTCTTTCTCGGCCGATATGGCAGAGATTGAGCGAAGCACCGACCAAACTAATAGCATCCTTTCCATGTCTCGCAGGCTGTTTGAAAATAGCACCAAGCCCTTCGACATTAGTGATACAATGTCTGTGAAGGAATTCTATTCTCTCTACACTGAATCTAACTTGCGCTGGGAGACTATAGGTATAATAATAACATTCATTGGGTAAGTAGCTCTGTGAACCGCTCTGTTATAGAACACCCTGACATCGTTAGGATGACTGCGATAGAAAACAGACACTGGCAATCAATCGATTCCACAGGGGTAGAACGACAGCGCCTCATTTTAAAGCTGGTCGAAGCAAGCGATACCTGCTTGCTATTTTGCGAGACATTCGACAACCTAAACGACATGCACATAACGCTGCTTCACCTCAACTTCCTTTTACATTCCATGTTCGATGGAGACCAAAGTAATAACTCACCCCCTTAATGTGGCCGTAAAACTCACAGCCTTAGGTTTCAAGACATGGCGTCGGCTGCACGATGCAGTTAGTGCATTATTTGCCCTTGGTCTCCACGAAGAGCTCGTGGAAGGCCCGAAAGCGCCCCTTTTTGTAGTCCAACTCCGCAAGCGGATATTCGCGAGAATTTATGGAGCGGATATAAGCTTCGCGACATTTTTAGGCCGCCCTCCGAGAATAAGCAAACGCTTTTGCTGTATTCACGTACCGCTTGATCTAGAAGAGGAAGTGTATGAATATGAAAGAGAAAAACTAACCAATGAGATGCAGTCGGTTGACCAGAATGGTTGGAATACCAAGGGAGAAATTAGGAAACATGCGGGTCGACGATGGTCAATGATACTTGCAATAATTCGAGAGGATATTTTAGAAGTCTTGCTCGGTCGGCACCCGACAAACGTGCCCGATACTATAGCGTGAGAAGGCCTTCATATTAATGATATCTAGCTAAACTTATCACAGCAGGATTCGAGTAGAGTGTGAAGCGGCCTGGGATTCTTTACCAGACATGCTCAAGAGTCCACGAGATGCTTTATGGCACAGCGGCTATTCCCCCAAACAGCTTGATACTCTGATCTTAATCAAGCTTTTCTACCTTCATACTTTATTCCTAGCAGAGCGGGCTCTTTCACGTCATACTCGGGAGATCAGTACGAGCTCCCTGTCAACTGCTTACGAAATGCTTTCCTGGGTGAATGATGCAATGATTCGGAGAGACCGGTTGTCGACATTCGCACACACCTCATTAGCTTGGAGAGTAAGTTATCTGTGCTCTTTCCGGAGTTCCGCTAACAAGACCAAGGTGGCATCTTTTGCTCTCCCTGCCGCCGCTGTCCTTGCGCTGTACCTTCTACGCCCCGCCAGCAATAGTCCCCTCAATCGACAGGAAGCTGTGTCTCGAACGCAAATTATAGAAGGGCTTTCTGTTCTCACAGCTCACCTCGATGTTTTGTTTGAGCCTGGTGACGGGAATTATCAGCTGTTCTGTGAGGCCAAACAAGTACTGCAGTCAATCGTAGAGATCGTGATTACGCCAGCTGCACAGAGGCAGGTTGAGGACTCCCTTCCTGATTCTGCTATGGGTTTCAGCGAAGAAGGCTGGGCAAGTGTTGACCAGTGGGGATTCGATAGCGACTTCTGGTAAGCAATAATGCGCTGAAACATCCTTGCCGTACTTACCGTAAGCAGGGCAAATCTTGGGGATCATCCTCTACTCGCTCCAGAGATGTACGATGGCTAAAGTGAATGGAAGAGGCCAAATGCCTCGTCAGCGGACGCGCACCTAGAACTTCAAAATTGCGGTGATGTGCTCTTCTATCTGTTATACACGACGAGCATTTAGGCCGAGGCGTTCACTATGTGTAGTAATATCATATCCCTAGTTTGTAAGCCAATGTTAAGCAGAATGCAATACCCCTACGATAATTTGTGGAAATCATAAGCAGGATTATAGGCAACGTTCACGATGAGCTCAAACGTGGCAGTTGAGAATATCAGTTGTTATACACGCAGTACATACACAACACAGCTTCCTAGACCAACCACAGCAGAATAGGACTCTGATCTCCGAAGTAGGTAGTTCATATACCCCGCTCCAGTAGCTTGTATAATGCGAATAGACCCCCCATCGTCCCTTCCTTATCCTCCGTTCCTCATCGTCCCTTCCCTACTAACGCCCCCCTATCGTACATTCCTCATTGACTCTTCCTCATATTCCCCCTCCGCATCGCCCCTTTTCCATCACACGTAAGCAACTATTTCTTAGCAATCTTTGCCGGTCTCTTATCATCACCCTCCTCTTCCTTAAACTTCCTCTTCTGTGGCTCGCTCGCACTAACGTTCAAGGCATCCCGAAAATACGGCGCCAGTTCCTCATCCAACTTTCCAACTAACGCCTTGTCGGCTGCTTCTGCCTTTCTCTGAGCAAGATATGCGCTGATCGTGTGTTTGATTGATTCCCCCATATGCTTGAGAGATTTATCCGCCGCTTTTCTGTTCAACTCTGCATTTGCTTTAGCTAATTTTGCAGCAGCTTTGTCGGCGGCTTCCCTCTCCGTGACCGCTTTCTCTGCGGCTGCCTTTTTTGCGGCTGCCTCCTCTGCGGCTGCCTTCTCGGCGGCTGCCTTCTCCTCGATCTCTTTCAGCTCTCTCGTCAGCGCCGCGAGTTCTTTTTTTACCTTTGCGGCTCGCTCAGCAGAAGTCTCAACTAGAGCTGGCGTGATGTTGTTTATTGGCGCCGGAGATGGAGTTTCAAGTATACTGAGAGCTTTCTCTCCTGCTATCTCGACAGAAGTCTTTGTTGGCGCTGACGCCACCGCCTCATCGCTCTCTTTATTATTTTTATCTCCGTTAGGCTCCCCTAAAGCTGCCGGCACAAAATTATTCATTCTGGCGCAAACTTTTGGACGCAGTATCAGCTTCCCTAGCTTCCGTGCCAACGGTATTTCTTCTTCGCTCTCTTCGCCGTCCTTTTCCTCGTTAGAATCCATCAAAACAGCCGGCGCTTCCAGTGGCTTGGGCTTGGGCTTCTGTGCTGCCTTCAGATTCAGTCGCAGCTTTATACTTGGTGCTGGCTTTGACTTCGGTGCTGATATGCTTTCTGTGCGATTCCAACGACGAGCAAGTGCCATTAAGTAGTACTGTTTATACCGCTCTTGCTTAGCTTCATCCACGCGATGAACATTCAGGCCGAGGCGTTCATTATGTTGAGAAATATCACATCCGTAATTTGTGAGCCAATGTTGTGCAAACGCAGCTCCCATTGATGAAAATGAGGTGTCGGCGCCATTGAATAGGCGATTGAACCAGAGATGGTTGTCTGACCCGTACCGTTTTAGAAAGTTTGTCTCATTGACACGTCCTGGAAACCTTGTGGCATCTGATACTTTGTTGCCGCGCATGACACTCTCATCGATCGTCATGAGGTTACCGTCAACATCGTAGACAGTGCTCCCATTATCTCTTGTTGTCTTCGCTACCTGGCGCTGTATTCTGCCTCTTTGAGTGAACCCATGGATTTTCTGGAGATCAACTACAGTAATTCCACTAATTTCGAATGGCAGCTCATAGTACAACCGCATCATCACCAGTACCCCGTCAGCCACGGCGACGCCTTTCGGGACCATATATGGACGAAATGGCCCAGCGCCAATGACGGGATCCCATACCTCGCCTTCTTTTGGAATAGGGCACCCTGCGGGCGTCTTTTTGAACTCAACAAGCTTCCACTGCTCAACTCCAGAAGCCAGATTCCTTGCCACAGTGTCGGTTTGTAGCATGAAAAACAGAGAGTAGTGGATGGCCTCATCCATGTCGCGGCTGACTCGTGTTAGATGTGCGCTAAATAGGTAGAATAAAACCTACCCTAGAGAAGGAATAGCGCGATATAAAGCTGTGATGATTTAGCTTATGTTCATATATTCGTGGCATGATAGGCTTACCTCTTCTCTTATATGTGTTTTGCCGTGCGATCGAGATAATATATCAAGAAACGACGATTATGGCCTCACTGAATGCAGTTTGAGGTACAAAATTACAAGTCGCAGGGTAGTATACACTCGTATGTTGGATCGAAAACTGTAAAAGCAGGTCAGTAAGTAAAGCTGTGTTCATGTGGATGCTTCGGGTGCCTTACAGTCAATCCGTATGCTTTCAGCGCAGTGGGGTTGTACTGTTCGCAAAGTAACTGTAAAATGGTACTATAAAAGAATATCAGTAAGTGAAATTACCTTCTTAAAGTGACTTACGAGCACTTGTGAATAGCGGCGGCGAGGTTGCAGTGGTGATGCTGTGACAGAAGAGGAAAGGCTATGTGAGTGTTGGTATCGAGTATAAACTTTATTGAATAACTCAGCAAAAGGCCTTCAGATGCCAACGTCTTATAAAAAAGGAACACAAAAGAAGAGGTAGATTGAATTAAAGAAAGGGAAAGGAAAGCAGAAGAGTAGTTAAAAAGTTGTAAGGGAGAGAGAAAGTTGACAATATCACATTGAAAACCACAAATAGTACCTCTAAGATCGCTAAGAAGCAGCCATCCAAAAATATAGCCGCCAGTTCCATCATCTCACAAAATCCACCAAGATTAACCCAACACTTACTCGCTGGTAAGGTGTTGTTGTTGTGATGATCGGCCAACAGAGAGGACCGTCGTTTGTTTATGGCACCATGTACGACGCACAGTGCCTGTGCTTCCCTGCAGCTGCTCCAAGGAGAGTCGGCAGGGACGGGGCCGTTGTTTGGACCATGTGAAATTAAAGTGAATATAATTACTACCTTAGAGATCCCTAATTAATAGCTTGTTGGGGTATCCTTGAAAAATAAATTAGACTAAAAATAATCAATATAAAAAACCGTTATAAATATCTCTAGCCAAAGAAATCACATTGGTAATATTTTGACATCCACACATAAATTTGAATATAGCCACTGTAAAGTATTTAACGCAAAATCCATCGTACCCATTTTGCTCTTTTATATACAGGTTTAAGCTTTATATGCAGATTTTAGCCCCCCACATTACGTCTGCAGCGTCAGCAATGCCGGTCGGTATGGCAACAACCCATAATCAACGTCAGATCCGACAGCTCGTCCCTGATAGAGCAGCTGCAAGTTGCACGGATCAACCGTAAAGGTCTGATCAGGGTTGCTGCGAATGAGGTCGCCATGGCTAATGTCGTTTGACCAGGTAGCGCCACTGTTGGCCTTGCCGGCGAAGGGGTTACTCTCGGTGGCTGCCTGCGGCGTCCATGTGCCACCTAGGCTAGTAGCCGTGAATGAGCGGAAGTACCGGCCGCTTGCTCCAATCGCCTCAACGATCATGAGGTATTTCTTCTGTCCCTTGACGGTGTAGACCTGCACAGCTTCAAATAGGTTGTTGGTCGTGTCAGATAGGATTATCGTCGACGAGGATCCGAAACTGCCAGGGAAATTCCCGATGGGCATGCTGGCGCGGTAGATCTTGCCATTGTCTCCGCAGAAGAAGAGGTACATGTTCGTGTCGTCGCCGATGAGCGTCTGGTCGATGACGCCCGTGCTTGAATCGGAGATGGTTCCAGTGAAGAGCGTCTGCGCCGCTGACCATCCGTTCGCGTTCGTGGGATCGCTCGACGTCTTGTAGGAGAACGCGGTTGGGCCCCATTGGTATGCAAGGATCCAGGTGTTTGTTGGAGCAAACTGGAAAAGTGTGGGCGCAACAGTGTAAGCGTTCATTGTGTTTTGGCTCGCCGAGCCCATGCTAGACCAGTCGGAGAAGAGGCCGAAGTTCATGGAGCCCCAGGTCGATCCCTGGTCGTGGAACGTCGCATACACGAGATTTTGGCCGTTGTAGGGGACTGCGGTGAAGTCCTTGAGCGAGGCCCATCCCGACTTTGGTTCTGCAAGCGCGGTGGTCGACGTCCATTTGTATGTCGACGGAAGGTCGCATGACTGGCTAGACACGAGTGGCAGTGCCACGAACAACAAAGCTGTAGTGAAAATCATGATTGCAGATAACTGATAAAGAGCTTAGGAAACATCTGAACTGAAGACGGCAGCCATTTATATATCATTTTTGTTGGTCCTCGCCCGGTAAAATGAATTCTACTCACTGGCTATAAACGATGGCAGGTTGAAGAAGGAAATCGCCACTTCAATTAGAGCGGGATCTATGTCCTGTCTGTATGTATGGAACCTCGATGCCCCGAACCGTTGGCATATGGATCTCCACACTTTCATCAGTATCAAACACCATTTGACATATAGCCGTAAAGGTTTATGGTTAAATGTATATTTTGCGGGGTCATCGCCGCACCGTTCATTTGCCGCTCTTGAAGCGTATGGGGCACATCCGTGATCTTATTACTCCTTCGGCGACTCTACCCGACTCTAGCCCTACTTTTGTCTCCTTAATCTTCTACTGCGGCGTATTCTGTGAAACAACCAACCAATAGCAATTAACTCTCGCGGCTCCTACTCGTAGGCATTAGATATTCAAATGGATAGGATCGCCGGCATCTGGATCCCGGCACTTCTGCTAGTGGTGGCATATTTATATTTGACATATAGCCGCAAAGGTTAATGGTTAAACATGTGTTTGCGGGGTCAGAGTCAACCTTTTATATATCTTCATACCTTCCCGCCCACCGGAGTGTTCATTAGCTGCTGTACTTGAGTGCACAGAGTGCAGACTGGACCTTATTGCTAGTTCGCCACCTCCCGTGACGGCACGGTACTCCGTATGCATGGTTTCTACTGTCTACTGCAGCTACAGAGTGGAGTAATCAACGGCAATTAGCCGGCTCCTGCCTTTTGTGGTCGTCGGCAACAGAAATACACGCAGACTTGGCATCGGACCTGCTGCGTCCGCGAGCAGATGGCGTCGGCATCATGTCTCAAGATTGCCGCGCTCCACGTGCCAGCCACCACATATTCGCACGTGACCAATCTATTTTTGAATCTTCACATATGTAATCATCACCATCACCCTAACCACAACCCCGGATAGGGCGGATGGGTGTGGCGCAGGCAAGTTCCGGCTGACGAAAGTCACGTATTTTTACCATTTTTACTATACGAAAGTAGTTTAGTTCTTCTCGTAACCTGCTCTTTCTATATGAGTAGGGGTCATTATTGGGGTCCAGTAGAGTACAAAGCACAAAGTAGTCTGACAACGCTAACCCACTTCAGTTAGAACAGGGCTGATGTTGACTGCCCGTCCCGATCCTGAATCCTACCGCTTGTCAGCGTTCATACCAGCCAATCAAATCTCACAATCGACCGCTGGGCGCCCCAGGACATGAAGCATATGAAGCAGTGATCCTCACCCGCCACTGTCTCCTTTGCCCGTTCAAACCAGTGATGTATCAGCTCATTAAAGCACTGACATTGAGCGACATTAGCGACATTAGCGACATTACTACACCATCAAAATGCCAATTGGCGACATCAACATAGCCACAGATCACTTGTTTGCTCCTACACTCGTACAGTATCTCCAGTATTTCTAGTATCCCCCTCACCCTCCCCCCACAGTGTCAGACAAGCATGCCCGAAGGAAGCTTGGCGTCCCTCAACTTCTTGCGCCAATGGCTTCATGGTTTAGCGTAAGCGCCAACTCCTGAATTTCCCCATTTCCTGACAGATTGGTAAGTCTGGTCCTTCTTTCCATTCTGCGTTGTGTTTCCTTTTCTATTCGATCTGGTTGTCACGATCTTATCACGATCTCGATAGCGACGATGAAGTCGGTTATCACCATTTCGCTCTTGGCGCTCGTTCAGCTGTCTGTTGTCGAGGCCGTTGCTACTTTCCTGCCTCCGGGATTCAATGGGTGGTGGTGGCAATCATGTAAGTGCCAGGAAACCCCATCGTCGCAAGTTCACCGACTAACGAATGCCTCCAGCGCTCATCGTAAAGGACCGTCTCTATATCGATGGCGGTGAGATCTACTCACTGACGAAAGGAGGGTTCTATGGAGCCACCTACGTTATCGACCTTACAACGTCTTGGACCACGTCCACCCTCGCGGGTACAGGATACACGAGAGATAAAAGCTTCGCCGCCGCTCGGCGCCCACAGCTCTTCTACGATGAGTCGCACGACATCGTCTACAGCCAAGCCGGTCAGGTCTACGGCTCGCTCTTGCGCCCCACCGAACTATTCTCATATGCGGCGCCCCAGGTTTGGGGTTTTAAGCCGGACGACAAAGCGGATGGGACGGTGACCTGGTCGGAAGTGTACTCCGAGTCGCTTACGCCCTCATACCCCTACGTCTCGAGCGTCGAGAACGCCCTCTGGACCAGTACCGACAAGAAGCATTACAGTCTCGGCGGTTCAATCGGCTTCCTTTCCAACAGCTCGGACACAGGCTCGCGCGGAGAGCTTTCGATGAACCAATTCCTTACCTATGACTACGAGACCCAAACGTTTGAGAATAAAACGCATCCTGCGCATTACATCCAAGGCGAAGCACAGTATGTTCCCACGTATGGCGAAGAGGGCGTCTTGGTTTTCTTCGCAGGCAAGACTCCGGTCGACAGGAATGTGGCAGACAATAACATCGGCGACACGGGCATTATTCTGGTCTATGATATCCATAATGATAAGTTCTACAACCAGAGCGCTACGAATGCGCCAGCTGGAAGATATAATCTGTGCTCTGTGGGAGCTAGCAATGCGGGGAATAATTCATATGAAATGTATGTCAGGATTCCGATTCAATAAACCCCAGCTAACAACCTCAGCTTCATCTATGGCGGCACCACAGGCTCGAATACCACCAACAATGCGGTCGAGATGAGCAAAGTGTTTATTCTCAGTCTCCCTTCATTCCACTGGATCGAGGCCCCCGAGCCAGCCGACACCTGGCGCACGACGCACACCTGCAAAACCATTGGCCCGGCGTCTATTGGCAAGTACAACAAGCGACAGATGATCTCCATCGGCGGCGTACAGAGCCCAAGCCCCAATGGTGTAAGCGCTATCAAAACTCAAGATGCTTGGACCTCGGGAATGAAAATCCTCGACCTCACAACTCTGACTTGGGGCGATGAATATGATGCGGATGCGAAGGCATATGAGAGACCTGACGTCGTCAACAGCTACTATAACGACAACACCGGCTACCCGAAAGTCTGGGGCGATCCAGCATTGGAGGCCATTTTCAAAACCGACCGCTCTCTGAAGGTTACAGCGGCAGCGTCACCCACAACTACTTCGTCTAATGCGGATCCCACCTCGACTGGGGCTGGTGGGTCCGGGGCGTCGGATGGGGGCACAACGTCAAGCGAGAAGAAGTCTGTAAATACCGGTGCCATTGCCGGTGGTGTTGTTGGCGGCGTGGCCGGGCTGGCTCTCGTGGGGTTGGCAGCGTTCTTCTGGAGGAGGCGGACGGCAAAAGCGGACCAGCAGTACAGTAGCGCAGCAAACAACCCGCAACAAGTCACCCAAGGCCCAGTGGAAATGCCGGTGACCTACAAGGATGAACCGAAGGCGGAGTTGCCGGTCGTGGAGCACTACAGGAGCGAGCTTCCGTGATGCTTTTGTGAGTGAGTTGAGGATTGGGTACGGGGCGAGGACCTCTGGCTAGGGGTAAAGGCGCAGTTATAAGTTTTAAAACGCTATTTAAACGTTTGGGTAGATCGCGTAACATTTTTTTTTGTCTAGCCTTCGCATGTTATATAGTAATTCATATCTACTTTACATGTATTCGCTTTGCTGCAGAGAGCATCCGTCCTCTCGTTTCGTTTCCCTTATCGGTGAAAATATACAGTGAACCCCCTAATATAAAGAGGGTACGTTTCGGATTATGATATAGAAGCGACCGTGACTACAACACACATGAGCCTTTCAAGACAGAGCCATCTGTAATAGCGGCGATTGGCACACCACAAGATACTGGACATCTACTAACCTTCACAAGGCATCATATATCCTGGATCACCACCATGTTTCGCAGAACTACATTGTGGTGGCCGCTCCTTCGAGAAAAGTGCTGTGTACTTGGGTCTCGTCATTTTAACCCTCGCTCTCATTGCGTCCTCGTTCCCGAACACCGTTTGGCACCTCATCCTTACTTAGGGCATCCTCTATGGAATTGGCGGAACGTTGTTGTACGCACCTGCCATCCTCTTCGTAGATGAGTGGTTCATTCGCCGCAAGGGCCTCGCCTTTGCCGTCATGATGGTAGGTGTGTATCATATTCCAACACTATACCGTTGCTGATACTTCTCGTTTGGTAGGCTGAAAGTGGATTCGCCGGTGTCTCCGTCCCCTTTCTCATGTCATGGGGACCATCATGATACTCCTTCCAGACCATGCTCCGTGTCTGGGCCATCTCCTTTTGTTTCTTCGTCAGAGCGCGGATTCCAACGAACTAGAGCCACCAGCCGCGGCAAATCAGCCTGTCGTTTCTCCCGGACCGCACGTTTCTCTTCCTCCAACTTGGAAACGTCATCTACGGGCTGGGTTATTTTATCCCCACCGTTTACCTCCCGCCGTATGCGCGCTCGCTGGGTATGAACAATGCTCTCGTCACAAGCACAGTGGCTCTCCTGAATTCATCTGCAGGTTTCGGATGCATATTCGTTGGTATGCTCATTGATCAATCACCTGCACGGCACCACCATTACCTTCATTTCCACCGTGGGAGCTACACTTGTGGACCGTTGAGCGAGGCGGTGTTGAAGAGACGTACGTCCATGGCAGGGTCAGGCAGTATTGGGATATGGGTCAGAATATGGGCTCTTGATATTTTTACGGGGCGACTGCTCTTTTTGGTGGGGTCAGCTTTGTTGCGAGAAGATTTGAGTGGATTTGACGGGGTCGCTATTGGGAGTGCGATTTTAATTTTGGGGTCAAAAACTGCTGGGATAACTTCTTGGATTGAAAGAATAATTAAACTCACGCATTGGGCTGGAAAGTAGAAGCTGTAGGATAGCATCATACATTGGAAATCACAATTAAGATCATGCATAGGAAAGTCAGATAATATTGGTCATAACAGATTTCATTCGTTCATGCAGTAAAAGGGGTCCTAAACTTCATTGCACATCTGTATTACTTACCGGCGACGATCGATGAAAAGCCATGATATACACCGGGGTTCCGAGAGTAGGAGGTAAAAACAAACTATAAAAACAAGAGAACGCCACTGGCGACTAGCCAGAAACTTTGGGATCCGTCCAACGCCACAGCAAAACTTTTTTTTGGAATAGCCCTCAAGAAGCCCACAGGAAGCTCGATCCCATTCAAGATGCCCCCAGAACGGGGACATAAGAATGTTCGTCTCGACTTCGTAGTATTCGAAAGCCCACGTTTTCTGGTCAAAATGCCCACAAAAGCCAACTAGGAACAGCCGTCATTGTCATGTCAAAAGCCACTGGTGTCACTTCCGAAGAAGCTTGATCTCAAAGCCCACAGCTCCCATGAGGGAGTAGAAGTCTAGAGCGGACAACCCACAAAGCCAACGAACCACAAGCCAACGTGTCAAAGTATCTCAAAAGGAGCCCTCAGTCCTGTGCGGCAATTATGTGCATCATCCCAAGCAGCCCGACATTTAGAAGGTCTGCTTCTTGCCAGAGAAGTCGCCGAAGCCGCCACGGTTGGTGCTGCCACCACGACCGCCGCCACGTCCACCACCGCGTCCACCACGGTCGCCGAAGCCACCGCGTCCACCGCCACGTCCACCACCGCGTCCGCCACGGTC
Source organism: Pseudogymnoascus sp. VKM F-4518 (FW-2643) (assembly GCA_000750925.1). Lineage (NCBI taxonomy): Eukaryota > Fungi > Ascomycota > Leotiomycetes > Thelebolales > Thelebolaceae > Pseudogymnoascus > Pseudogymnoascus sp. VKM F-4518 (FW-2643). The sequence continues at coordinate 26,276 of JPKC01002495.1, forward strand.
ACCGAAGCCACCGCGTCCACCACGTCCACCGCCACGTCCACCACCACGTCCACCACCGGCATCACGGTCTGGGCGGGGGGTAGCGTAATCGAGGCGAACTGGGCGTCCACCGACGTCAGCACCCATCATGTTCTCCATAGCGTTCTTGGCATCCTCAACCGAAGAGAAGGTGATGTATCCGAAGCCCTTGGGGTTGCCAGAGTCCCTGGTAAAATGTTAGTGGGAAGTATTTTTTTGTGTGTAGACGGTAAAAACTTACATATCAGTTGGGAGTCTGACGTTCACAACAGTGCCGTGGGCACCGAAAGCCTCGCCGAGCATGTCCTCGTTGGCCTCGAACGAGATGTTGCCGACGAAAAGGGTGTCGGACTCTGGGTTCTTGGCATCACCGTAGGTCTGGGCGCGAGCGTTGGCGCGGTCCTTTGGTGCGGCGTTGTCACGGGGAGTGGAGAAGTCAACGTTGGCCTCGCGACCATCGATGAGAGCACCCTTCTTGGCCTTGAGGGCAGCGGCGGCATCGGCAGAGTTGGAGAACTCAACGTAACCGAAACCCTTGGAGCGACCAGACTCGCGGTCAGAGATGACGCGAGCGCCAGTGATCTCACCGAACTCCTCAAACTCGCGGTACAACCACTCGTCATCAATGTTCCAGCTCAGGTTACCAACGAACAGGTTCTTGGATCCGGTATCCTCGACCTCAGTCTTGGACTTCTTGGCGGCGGTCTCCTCCTCCTCATCGTCGGCCTTGCGCTTCTTGGATGGGGCGGCCTCCTCGGTGCTCTCCTCCTCAGAGTCGTCAGAGTCGTCAGAGCCTTCCTCCTCCTCGCTATCGGAAGAATCGGAACCAGACTCCTACAATGATCAGCTTGTGCCCACTTTAAAATTACACTGATGAAAACTTACAGTTGCCTTTGCGACGGCCTTATCGGCCTTGACAGCCTTGGCGGGGGCGGCCTCCTCCTCGCTGTCGGAAGAATCGTCACTGTCGCTCTCCTCGGTGGCAGCGGCGGGCTTGGAATCATCAGAATCAGAATCAGATGAACCATCCTCGCTTTCGCTGGATGAGGATGAGTCAGAGGAATCAGAGGTAGCTACCTCTTTCTTGGCAGCGCCGTTGGTGGCCTTGACCTCGACCTCAGACTCGGACTCGGAGTCGGAGGACTCAGATGGCGGTGCGGCCTTCTTGGACTTCTTGGATGGGGCGGCCTTTGCGACAACCTCCTTGGCAGCCTTCTTGCTGACAACTGGTGCCTGTAAAGGTTTAGTGATTGATCCAGACCGAACATTTGAGAGTTGTATTTACCTGGGACTTGACCTTGCTGGTCTTGGTATCCTTTGATTTTCCCATTTTGTCTGATTTGTGTAGGATGAAGGGTGATTAGGGGAGAAGATAGAATTTGTGAAGGATGGAAAGGGTGGTTGAGAATAAAGTGGTAGCGGTCTGGTATTTGTACTCGGATAGAAAAAAGATGGCGGGCGGGTTCACGGTCCATCAGAGAAAATCTCTTAGCGCCCCGATAACAAAAATTTATGCGGGCAGGTTTTCTGCCGCAGGGGGCTCTTGGCGGTCAATGAATACACTAGGCTGTTTCGGACAAGCGTATTGTCGACGTCCCGACCTCACAACTCGGAAGTGGTGAGAGCTTCAAGTATCTATCTAAACAGCTCGACCAACGGTGAAGCCCTGGGAACAAACGCCGCAGCAGACATCTTGGATTTGCAATCGCTTCGTCTCTATCAACCGCCTTGCTCTGCGCACCCTCATCCATTTCCAATGGCGCCCACTCCAGAATCGGCCGCGTTCCTGGCCAAGAAGCCAACCGTCCCAGCGAGCTTTGACGGTGTCGACTACGATGACACGCCGCGATTGAAGCAAGCACAGGATGCCATTTTGCGCGAGCAGTGGGTCAGGAGTATGATGGCACGTCTCGTCAGAGAGGAGATGGGGAAGTGCTACTACCGCGAGGGAGTCAACCACCTCGAGAAGTGCGGAGCGTTAAGAGGTGAGGATACTCGCAGCCGCGTCCCTTTGCCTTTTGTTTTTGTGGTTATTAGAAGCGGGTGTTGGTATGAGAAATGGAAACTAATTGAACATGGCAGAGCGATATTTCGAGCTGCTCAAAGAGTCCAAGGTCCGCGGTTACTTGTTCGAGCAGCAAAACTACATTCCCGAGAAATAGATGGAGACGGAGACAAATCGAGTACGGGCATGCTGGGAGTTATGACCTACCAAAGTCAATGGCAAGGGAGAGGGATGATAGAGTGGTGGGTGGATGGTGTTGTGCGTACGGGTATCCTGGGACCGTAAACTGCTGTGATAATCTCTGCAGTTGTATATAGTACGAAATGTACAAAATTAAGTCAATTATCGAATTAACCCACTGCAATGCAAAATTTATGAATGGGTGAGCTGTTGCGACTCCAATCGTAAGATGGTCGTTATGGACTGGTAGTCCTCGGCTTTTGATATTGCGCTTTTGGTTTAGCTTGGCAACCGCAATAAACTTCTATCCCAATCATCTACAGCTCCTCTCCATCGCATCAGAATCCCACCAGCCAAACGACATCACCATGATTTGTAGTCGCTGCCTCCACAGGGCGTCAGCTTTACCTCTGCGTATACAGCACACGTTTTTACGCTCTCTTACAAATTCTGCCACCAGCGCCTTACCTGCGACCTCCGCCGCCTCTGCGGGACCAACAATCTCGACACCTCTACCTCCTAAGCCAAAGGCAAAAGCCGCCCTACCGGTATCCGCCGCACCCGCCGGGACGATATTGAAGGGATTAAACTATTTAAAAGGCAGAGATGATCCCACGGCACTTGCTGAGGAAGAGTACCCAGAGTGGTTGTGGAAGTGCTTAGAGGTGGACAAGAAGGGCAAGGCCGGAGACGAGCTTGAGGGGGATGAGTTCTGTATGTCCATGCCACGGTGAACGCCCATACGATATCATCGAGCTAACTCCCAATCTTTACAGCTAAATCCAAAAAGACCCGTCGTTTAGTTGCGAAGAGGCAACGGAAGCTCGAAGCCCGCCTGATCGCGTCTGGCGACACCGAATCTCTCATTCCAAAGGTCCCGTTGCAGCAGCAGACAATTGATCTACCGTCCAATGAGCAGGGAAGCGTAGAGGGTGCTTTGGATGCTGTAGCAAAGAGAGACGAGCTGACGAAAGCGATGAGGGGAGAGAGGAGGGCGAAGATCAAGGAGACGAACTTCTTGAAGGGCATGAACTAGTCAATGGACTTGGCTGTAACAACATTTGGGGAATTTTTGTATTGTATATTTCGAGGGATACACAGGATATATCAGAATTAAGAGAGCGCATATCACTATAGGTACATCTGGCACTATTATACGTTGGGGATTAAATTTGTTCCTGTGTTCCTATGCCCCTGTGGCCCTTGCTACATTATAAAATAATGTAGTCACCAGGATACTCTCCGTTCTTAACCAGTTAGTCCGTTACGCCAATTGCCAAATATCAGAATCCAGCCTCCCAAGGTATTGATAACGCCGGCTTTCACTTTTTATGCCCTTTCCAACCCGAATCTAATCTTCATCCCCTTCGCCGATTGCAGATTTTTTAAGCTGCAATTCGGCCTTGACCTTCTCGATATTCCCCTTAATTCTAGTTTTCAGGATTGGATTGACCTGCATCTCCCATGATGCCTGCAGACTTGCCAATTGCTTCTCCATTTCGGCGATATCTTCCTTGGCACCTTGGAGCTGGGCCAATCTGGTACGCTCGTCATCGTCGATCTCGTCGCCAGAGCCACCGTCTGCGTCGTTGTCTTCAACGCTAGCATCAGACGACTCGTCACCGCTGTCTCCATTTACATTGCCGCTTGCATCCGGCGTGCCACTTGTAATCGTTGCAATCGGCGTTTCAGCGATGGCGTTGGACGCGGGTGTTCCGATATCAAAATCGGCCTCGAAAGCAGCTTCCAAATCAGCCTCAAGGTCAGCATCAAGGTCATGCTCCTCGCCCTCTTCTTGCTTAGACACGCCATTGCCATTGATATGGCCGTAATATGCAGTGCCATCATCAATATCCCCATCTGCGTCTTCATCTTCGGAATATCCTTCCTCGTCGTAGGCGAGTGGGCTTCCAAATGAACGACTCCCTTGTCGGCTCCGGACTTCGGGTTCGATGAGCTCATGCCTGATACTTTCTGCCTTCAGATCGGCCTCCAGGAGCTTTTCAACGGCATCTTCCACAGCTTCAATGGCTGTCCTGCTGATGCGCTTCCTGAACCGGCGCTTGCGGGCAAAGTGCATCGGAGGCGTTAATCCATGGGGGTATTGAAAAGTCTGAGGATCAATAATCTTTGGTAGCTCTATCGTTGCCGCCTCCGCCTCCGTCTTTATTGGCGCAAAGACCAAAAGCATTTGGCAGATGTCTGCTGATTTCCACCACCCTCTCTTGTCCCAGCTCTTCATGCCCTCGATAACACAAGGTAGGTCAACTAAGGTTGCTGCGTAGTGATGCTTGCGTACCGTTACGATGGCGCGACGCCCTTCTGTGTGTATGAATTTCATCTGGATGTCTGCCCCGTCTTGTTGTCGTGGCATGCCGATAGACTTATTCTGAATCGATTCTCGAATATAGTCGCAGTCTGGCCCAGGTATCATGCGCAATATAAATTCTTCCACCACAAGGGGATCTTCTTCTCTATCGCTGGCCTCGGAGTCATAGCCCTCTCCAAGCGGTCTCTTTGGCGGCTTGCCTTTGAATTTTGCTTTTAAAACGGTTGGAGCCTTCGGGCCTCCTAGACTCAGCTTTAGCTTCTTCGGCGCTCTCTCAACGACAACGCGTGATTTGTGATCATCTCCATCGTCGGATTCGTCTTTTATTCGTTTGCCATTTTTGTTCGCTGCAGCTTTGGCGGAAGGTTTGGATGCTCGCCCAGCTTTCGTTTTAGGTAGCGGCTTGACTACGACTTCATTTGGGGTCGTTGCCTTTGATCCATTACTCATATTAAACCTAATCTTTGGGGCGGCACTGCCAGGAGTCGGAGTGCCCGCTGTCGATGGGCTCTTTCCCGTGAGGTTGATTCCTGGGGTGGAACCGCCACCGATCTTGAGGGTAATCATGGGCTTCGACATCGTAGCTGGTGAATTCGCCGTATTTCTTTAACGGTGCATTTGCTTGGTTCAGAATGTCCGCGAAAGTGTCTTCAAGCAGAGGTAGCGTCCGTCATAAGAGCGATGTGAATGTAAATGTGAACGTGAAGTGGATGGTTGATTCCACTAAGTCCGTACACCCAAGGTCGCGTCGGGGTTTCGGGGAAATAATAATCCACAGTCCAATATTTGGCGGGAAACCTACGTAGATAGGTACGACAACTCGACAGCTTTGATCCTCACGACCTGTGTATGTTTCTTGCAAACAATGCAAAGTGAAGATTGCAGGGCTGATTGAGAATGGCTACGCCTTCACCCCACAAGCCTCGACGCAAGGGGAAGAAAGCTGGCAGCGAAGTCTCTTTCGCGAGCAATGTCATTAAACACAGCGCAGGCCGAGTCAAAGACTCCACTGGAAACCTCTCGGCCTCGTCTACCGGAATAAAACCGGCGTATCCTCTTGCGGCTTTTATGTGGTCAGCTCGTGGAGGTGTTTCGCAATGGACCGTACTCCCAATTGTCCTCATGGTCGTAGGAATGATCCGTTGGGCGGCCGGGCTATGGGGTTACTCAGGTACGGCTCGAGCTGTGATTCCTGGAACAAATGCATGCTAATATCCTTCTGTTTGGCAGGTTACCAGAATCCTCCCATGCATGGTGACTATGAAGCGCAGCGGCATTGGATGGAAATCACAACTCAGCTACCAATCTCTCAATGGTACTTCCATGACCTAGAGTGGTGGGGGTTAGATTACCCGCCCTTGACAGCTTATCACAGTTGGGTCTTTGGGAAAATCGGGTCTTATATAGATCCCAAGTGGTTCCTCCTTCACACTTCAAGAGGGTTGGATGATGAAACGCTCAAGGTTTTCATGCGGGCCTCTGTCATCATCTCCGAATACTTGGTCTATATCCCTGCTGCCGTTATATTCGTCAGGCGATACAGCCGCCTCCAGGGCGTTCAAACTTGGGATTCTTCTGTTGCGCTGGTCGCAATTCTACTCCAACCAGCAACCATACTCATTGACCATGTCCATTTCCAGTATAACACTGTGATGCTCGGTTTGGTTCTAGCTTGCGCATCAAACATTGTGGCAGGCCGCTACATGTGGAGCTGCGTATTCTTTGTTTTTGCCCTGGGGTTCAAACAAATGGCGCTCTACTACGCACCAGCCATCTTTGCTTACCTACTGGGTGTATGCATTTTCCCGAATATCAACATCCCTAGGTTCCTCGGCATCGCATTGGTCACAGTTACTGCCTTTGCGCTCTTGCTGTTACCCATCATTGCGGGTGCAATCTATGATGATCATCATGGCATAGATGCCATCCCCGAATTGAACGGCCATGCCCCTATCTTCCCTATTTTCGCTTCGCTCACGGCTTACCTGGACCCACATGCGTGGTACTTTGCTCCGGTGCATCAAGTCGCGCAGCTCATTCACCGCGTCTTTCCCTTCGCTCGTGGCTTATTCGAGGACAAAGTTGCGAACTTCTGGTGCGCTCTCAATATTGTCTACAAGCTGAAATACCTTCCGATGGTCCAGTTGCAACGCCTCTCGCTTTTGGCGACCCTGGGGTCTATTTTCCCACCATGTGTGGCTATATTTGTGAACCCCAGGAAAGAACTGCTGCCACTGGCATTGGCCACGACAGCCTGGGCCTTTTTTCTCTTCAGCTTCCAGGTGCACGAAAAGTCGGTATTATTGCCTCTAATGCCAATGACACTACTTCTCGCTTCAAAAAATGGCATGCACCCGTATACACGGTCGTGGGTCGGTTTTGCAAACATTCTCGGCGCGTGGACCATGTTCCCTTTGCTTCAACGGGTTGAACTACGAGTCCCATATGCTGTGTTGACATTGCTTTGGGCATACCTCCTTGATATACCACCAGTGAGCTGGGGGGTCTACCGGAAACCCGGATGGGGCAAGGGGACATTGGAGCAGGGCACAGTCTTCATACATACGATCTTTTATCTTGTTATGATTCTATGGCATGGCCTAGAAGCGTTTGTGGACGCGCCGAAGGGTCTACCAGATCTATGGGTGGTGATTAACGTGGTAGTTGGAGCAGCAGGGTTTTCCACGTGTTATTTGTGGTGCTTGGGCAGTTTAGTCATTAACAGTGGCCTCATGGAGACTCCAAGTAGCCAAAAAGGAACCCCGAAAAGAAAAACGAAGTAATGGTGTCTAAAAAAGGGCCATAGAGGAAGAGGTCGTGATACCCATAGGACATTTTAGGGCCTGATTAATATTTCAGTCATGTAAATTATACAACAGAATCACATAACATAAAAGGCTACTTAGAATACCGTCCATCGTTTTCTTACCACTTGCGCTCGAGGCACTGAACGGATAGGTGGTGTTGCTTGGTAATCCAACTCGGCGGCAAGGTCAAGATGTAGAGTGGAGTCACTTTCGGAGTCGGAGGAATGTCACCATACTCCAGGCAGACGGGAATGAGAGTTGATAACAAAGGCACCGTACGCGGCAGTTTTCCTAGCTTTTTTTCATCACATTTAAGGCACAGATATAGTTCACATTCTATCCACTCTCACGAGCATTCCCTCTGACAGATCATATAGATCCTCCATCGTTCGGATATACCGTGCCTATTGCCTGCCGCCAATGGCTCCGGCCATGGCTTCTTCAAATCAACCAACGTACACACCCAACCAGTCACTCAACCAGTCACTCAATCAGTCACTCAATCAGCCACTCAATCAGTCATTCTCCCCTTTCGCCCGTCTTCCGATCGAGATCCGCCTTAAAATCTGGCACCTCACTCTTACCCCACGAGTGATCGAAATACAGATTTGTTCTCTCACCTCCAACGACCTCTACGCTCCCTCTGACCTGCAATACAAGACTCCTCTCACGCGCCCGCGCCTAGACCCCCTTTTCCATATTAACCGTGAGACGCGCTCGGAAGCCTTCTCCGTCTATCGGCCTCTATCGCCTCAACCCAACGGCGTGTTTATGTCCTCGCATATGCATCCCTTCGATCTGACTTCGCACTCACTCGATACTTATGTAATCCTTTTGCCATTGTATTATCTACAGCAACAGCAATCAGATCCAGCCGTGATGTTTTCCGCAAATGCTGCGGAGGCCCTGGGATTTAGACGAGAATTCATTTTGGACCGACTCGCTATAGCAAACGACGGGCTTGCCGTTTCTAGGATCGAGTCTCTGGGCATTATGTGGAGCGACATGCACATTAAAGATCCATCGGTGCTTATAAACTCATTACAACCGTATAAAAGGTTGAGGCATTTATTTATTTGTTTTGTGGAACCGTCGGTCGCGGGACAGTCTTTCAGAAACGGAAACAGAGTCGGAGGGATGACGATGTCGCTGGTTCAAAGAGAAGGGTTAGAGATCAAGGGCAGATTTTTGTTGAGGATCTTGGACGAATATAGAGAGCTTGCTGAACGGATGAATAGGGCTTTGGCTGAGGCTGGGATATCAACGAAGCTGGGGATTAGGATGGTGAGGCTTGAGAAGTAAATCCGTCCCATATCTCATGGGCTTCCGATACAGCCTGCCAAAGAGGTTCAGCCCTCTCGAAGATTTCGTCGCGGAGCCAGAAAGGGCCTTGAAGCCTTCGAAAAAGGACAAGAAGAAGGCTAAGATAGCTTCCAGCGATTAAACTTCACCTCCGGTCGAGGAAAATTCTGTGGAGACTATTCTTCCTTTATTCTGGCATGAAGCCTGTAAAGAGCACATTGATACACAGTTCAGTTTGAGAAGTAAATTTGAGCCATATCTCATGGGCTTTTTATTATGACGTGAAGCTTATAAAGAGCATATCGATTCGATACACAGTTCGGTTTGAGCCATTTGCAAGCCGACAATCGCCCAGAGCAATCGTCGACCTATGAGAAGTCTGGAGCATCTCATTTGATAGGAATATCTCATTAGCACGTGATGTTATAATAATTGATTGGGGGGGTGGACAACTTCGATTGGCATCACACGTATGCATGCTATGATAGATGCATATTTCCCGATGCAACTACAACCATCATGCCACGCTCTCTGTATGATAGGGCCGTCGAGCCTTAATCATTATATCATCCTCTTAGTGGTATCTGTGGTCGGCCCGCTTCGAGATGCAGCGGACGTGGGGTAGCACGGGGTACCATGGGGGTACATGGTTATACGCGGGGTAATCGAGTACATGTTGCTCGCGTTCATCAATCATCCAGCCATACATCTTTGCTGCCTCCTGTCCCAAGATGCGTCGTCATCTGTCAGCTGGTACTCCCGTACATAACCCCCAAACCGATATCGCAAGCTATCGCGGGGAAGGATCAATACAAAGGAAAAGGTGAAAGTCTAACATCCCCGCTCCTTCTTTTTATATTCCATATCTCATATCTCAAGAGATAATCCTATACCTACAGAAGAGACTTCTTTCTTCAAGCTCTCTAAAATTCTATAGATTATTTTTGATTGTAATCCCAGCATCATGACTGCGGCACCTGAAAATGACTTGATCCCAATTGCGGCCCGCCCAAAGGTGCTTATACCAGAAAAGGTTTCGCCAGATGGCCTGGCCATTCTCCAGGGCTCACTCGATATCGACCAGCGCTCTGGTCTAAGTGCCGACGAATTGAAAGCTCTCATCCCAGATTACGATGCGTTGATCATCCGCTCGGAGACCAAAGTCACGGCGGAGCTCCTTTCGGCTGCCACAAAGCTGAAGGTGGTTGCCCGAGCTGGAGTGGGAGTTGACAATGTTGACGTCGCAGCTGCAACTGACCTCGGTGTTATTGTTGTAAACTCGCCTAGTGGGAATATTGTGGCCGCTGCGGAGCACACAATTGCATTGCTTCTGGCTACGGCTAGGAATATCCCTGCCGGGTCTGCTAGCCTTTCAGAAGGGAAATGGATACGGAGTAAACTCGTTGGGGTGGAAGTCAGTAGCAAGACGCTGGGCATAATTGGACTGGGCAAAGTTGGACTCAAGGTGGCACGTATGGCTGTCGGATTGGGCATGACAGTCGTTGCTTTGGACCCATACGCTAGTCCTGAGATTGCGGCTGCGAACTCAGTATCCATGGTCTCCGATTTACAAGTGCTCCTTCCTCTAGTCGATTTTCTAACAATCCATACGCCCTTGGTGGCGAGCACGATGGATCTGATAAATACTGAGGAGCTGAAGAAGATGAAGAAGACAGCGAGAGTTTTGAATGTTGCAAGAGGAGGCGTGTTTAATGAAGAAGCTCTTTTGGAAGCACTCGAAGCTGGGACAATTGCAGGTGCTGGCTTGGATGTGTTCACGTCTGAGCCACCAGCGCCAGATTCGGCAGCTCAAAAGCTTAGCCGGCACCCAAAGGTCGTGGCTACCCCGCATTTGGGAGCGAGCACGGTAGAAGCCCAAGAGAATGTCAGTTTGGATGTGTGCGCTCAAGTTCTCACAATTCTCTCTGGAGGCCTCCCAACATCAGCCGTCAATGCCCCTTTGATTCTACCCGAGGAATACAAGAAGCTTCAACCGTTTGTTCGGCTTGTTGAAAGCTTGGGAAGTTTTTACACGCAGCACTTTGGCTCACGTGGAACTGCCACCGGTGGCAAGACATTTGACCTGATTTATGAGGGAGAATTGGCTTCTATATCGAATACTCGACCCCTGTTTGCTGCACTTGTCAAGGGGCTAACATCTTCTATCTCCGACTCTGGCGGCCGTGATGTCAACATTGTCAACGCCTCGTTGATTGCCAGGCAAAAGGGGATTGTTATCAACGAAAGCCATCGTCGGGAATCCAGCAGCCTGACATATGCCAGCCTGGTCACCTTGCGAACATCGAATTCCGATGGGACAGGAGAGCAAACGATCTCCGGATACGTGTCAGGAAACGCGATTTACATCTCGAAACTCGATAGGTTCACGACCAGTTTTATTCCAGAAGGCACCTTGATCATTTGCCACAACTATGATTCGCCTGGCATGATTGGGCATGTGGGTGGCATTCTGGGTAGCCGCGACATCAATATCAAGTTCATGAGCGTGGCGGCGCTAGATAGCCCAGGCAATACTAGTTCAGGCCAGGACACAAATGGCAAAACACGGAAGGAGGCGCTGATGATTCTAGGAGTCGATGGCGTTGTCGGGAAAGAGAACATAGCTGAGCTCGTGGCTCAGGAGGGTATACTAGACGTGTCAGTGGTGAGGATTTAAGGCCACTGACCTGTTGACATTAGCTCTATGAAAACAAGCGCTATTCCAGATATATAACGAGCACCACACATAAGTGATTATACACACTAGAGAGGCTATACAAGCCTTTTATTGCCTCATCCGCGTGTGTATGTATCTCCACAGAGTGCTATGAGACGAGAATGCCAAGATACATATCGGCGATCGCAAGACATCTGCCGGGCCGCAGGAACCGTCCCCCCGCATTTTCCTTGAATTGTATGAGAACCCCACCAACGCATGGACAGTTAATATACTTCTGGCCGTTGGCTACATGCCACGTGAAGGAAATAGAGTAAACTCAGTACGATGCACTGGCGGCTCAAGAGCACGGAGGATAATTCCCCGCATTCTAATACGGCTTTGGATTAAGTAGATCTCTAATTTTATCTTTTCAAAACACACTACCGAAGAGAATCTCCGAATATATTGCAAAATGCAGCGCTACGGAAGAACTATGAGAAGAGCGTCTTTCGACGCCTACATATACAGCAGATAGCCCTCAAGGAAATAGAAGTCTCGGCCTACAAATTATAACAGCGCGATTATCATAAGCTTAAAATGGTTGCCATTAAGCCCGTCTTTGCCTTGAGTCTCCTGGCTGGGCTCATAACCCCCGCGCTTTCAGCGGCAGTCAAGATCAACGCCTTCGGTGACAGCATTACTGGATCACCTGTACGCCGTTTCCATCCTCTCCCATCAGCGGTTTAATGTCCATGGACTAACATTGCTGATATGCAGGGCTGTTGGAGAGCACTCCTCTACCAAAAGCTAGTGGAGGCTGGCACCACGGACATTGATTTTGTCGGCACTCTTCCAGGCCAAGGCTGCGGTATCGAGTACGATGGCGAGAACGATGGCCACGGAGGCTTCCTTGCCACTGGTATCGTTGCAGACAACCAGCTTCCAGGATGGCTCGCAATTTCTCAGCCTGACATTGTGATGATGCAGCTCGCCACCAACGATGTCTGGAGCAACATTGCTACGGCCACCATCCTGGACGCATTCTCCACCCTCGTTGATCAGATGCGTGACTCCAAGAGCACCATGCACATTGTTGTTGCTCAAATCACGCCCATGGACCCCACCGATGGTTGCGCGACTTGCGAAGCAGGTATCATTGCCCTCAACGATGCTATCCCAGCGTGGGCAGCGGAGAAGAGCACGATTGAGAGCCCGATCACCGTGGTAGATTGCTACACTGGATATGACACTGCCACAGATACATACGATGGAGTGCATCCGAATGATAGTGGAAATGTGAAGCTTGCAGATGCGTGGTTTGAGCCGCTCCAGGCCGCAATTTTGGCTGCAAGCTCTGGGACAAACTCAACAATCGCATAGGAGGTTGATGGGCTGGAGGTACCACTTGTGCCTCTGGAAGTTTCCAATCCAGCAGCGATTGGCATAGCCAGTGTTTGTAGGCAGATGGGCTTCATAGCAGGCCTGTACTGCACTGTACATACGTGAGTGATTATCAGAACAGATTGTATATAGGAAAGTTCGGGGCAGAATGTAAGGGAAATTCTTTGCAAACCAAGAATTCAAACCAGATGTGCCAGAGCCGTCACATGCAGTATTTTGGATACTACCTGAACACCGCTTGTTGCTGGCGGTATTTTAAGGGTCCTCAGACGACAAGTATTTCATTTTTGACATACCCCTGCAATGATCGTATATCGGAAACACGGGCAACGTATTTGCAAGAGTAGCACGACGAAGTATGATACAAGTGACGAAAGCACCCTCAAAGGAATTGTTTGAATTGCCTAAACGAGTAATCTAGACTATAAAGAAAGAAAGCCCAATTGAAGCGGTTGAAGGCGGTAGTTGATTAGTCATATGGCGACCGTTGCTTCTAGCGTCGTCATCCAGGTCTGTGACGCGTTGTCGGAGATAACTTGAATGGCCATATCGCTTAGACAGCCAATTAGCGTGTTCAGCCTCTTCGAAATCCCGCAGCCATGTCCATCCGCCTATCGACATCTAGGCCTATTCAGGGTGCAAACAGCAAGAGTTCCTGTCCCAAAGCAGAAGTTCATAGGCTATTATAGTCTCCAATCTCACGGTCCTGTCGACGTCCACAGCCTGGTAACCCGCTGCATCACTGTTGTGCGCCCGGAAAGCCACAAGTGGCAATTCCATCATCTGGCTACATTACGACCTGACGTTGTCACATCAGCACCGGCAAGTTATTAGCTGTAGGCTGCATCGCCTGGCCTACGTATGGACTTACCTTGACGATCGATTTGCTATTGCCATCGTGCGCTGCTCGTAGGCGTTAGCCCCGCATAGCAAGATGGGATTCCTTGGAATATACAAAGCCATATACGACTACACCCCTCAGGGCGAAGGCGAGCTTACCATATCTGAAGGCGATGTCCTGTATGTGCTTGAGAAGAGTACTGAGGATGACTGGTGGAAGGCGAAAAGGAAGGCTACAACCGAGGAGGATGATGAGCCGGTTGGACTAATACCGAGCAATTACATTGAAGAGGTATGAACCCTTTCCACAGTATCCTTTCCCTCTCAATGGCAGTCCGCGGAAAGCATGATAGGCGTGGCTGGCATCTTTGCTCGTCTTCCTAGGACTAGATTTCAACAAGCTAACACATCAACACCAGGCCAAACCAACACGGCAAGCTCGAGCTCTGTTCGACTATACGAGACAAACCGACGAAGAGCTATCATTCAAGGAGGAATCGCACCTTGAGGTGTTTGACACTTCGGACCCGGATTGGATTTTGGTTGGACTCGATGGTGATTATGGATTTGCACCTTCCAATTACATAGAAGTCGAAGAGGAAGCCCCTCCAACACCTGCTCGGCCTGTTCCTGCGCAGAGACAACCAAGCGAGGAATCGGAAGATTTCAATGCGCCAGCGCCAGCAGCTGCTGCAACTCCGGCATCTGCCCTGGCTGGAGTGCTTCAAGGTAGACAGCAGGCGGCCGAGTCACCAAGGCAGCTCCCGCCGCGACCACAATTGACCCCTGAATCATCTGATGCGGAAGACGCACCCACTCCTTCACTCCCAGCGCGGCCTCAATCGCAAACGATACAATCCCCTCGATCTCCACCGCCTGCCGGCCCGATTAGATCTCCTCCTCATAACCGCGCTACATTCGCTACTAGCGACCACCCCGATAATGATCATTACGCACCTCGAACATCGGGTGGCTTCCACCTTTATAATGTTAACGAAATGGTATCGGTTATGGGCAAGCGAAAGAAAATGCCAACTACTCTTGGAATCAACCTGGCGACCGGCATTATAACAATTGCGCCCGAGAAGACACGGGATGGACCCCAGCAGGAGTGGACTGCAGATAAGATGACACATTTTTCGATTGAGGGCAAGCACGTCTTTCTTGAATTAGTGAAACCTAGCAAAAGTATAGACTTCCACGCCGGAGCTAAAGATACTGCCCAGGAGATTGTCTTTTCTCTGGGTGAAATGTCTGGTGCCGTCAAAGCTGAGGGTCTGAGAGAAGTGTTGTCGGCCGCCACTGGCCAGGAGAAGAAGAAAGGGCAAATCTTGTATGACTTCATGGCTCAGGGTGATGATGAGGTGACTGTGGCTGTCGGGGACGAAGTGATTATTCTGGATGACTCCAAGAGCGACGAATGGTGGCAAGTGAGGCGGCTCAAGAATGGCAAGCAGGGCGTTGTCCCCAGTAGCTACGTTGAGATTACCGGAACCATGGCTGTTCCAGACAGCCACAAAGGGGTTAATGCAGGGATGTCGACAGTCGAACAAAACCGGCTCGAGGAGCAAAAGCTTGCCAAGGAAGCGCTAAAGGCAGGCCGTGGAGAGGGGGATCGAGGGTCAGAGGTAGGCCCTGGAATGATTTTGCCTCCGCGAGGCAGTAGTTTGCATGCCCCAATCAATAATAACCGTGGCGATGAACAGAGGAGTAGGCGCGATTCGAGACAACCCGATTCTGGAAGTTCACGCGGCCCCAAAGCAAGTAAGTTAACTACCAATACCACACATCGAAGATAAAGTCTTAACACATGTAGAACCGGATCCGTCGAAAGTTCGCACGTGGACCGACCGGTCAAAGTCGTTTAGCGTCGAGGCCCAATTCCTCGCCCTGAAGGATGGCAAGATCAACCTGCATAAGATGAATGGCGTCAAGATTGCCGTGCCAGTTTCCAAGATGTCTATCGAAGATCTCGAATACGTCGAGAGCATGACTGGCGTATCTCTTGATGAAGACAAGCCATTGTCGGAGTATAAGAAGTCGAAATCTAGAGAGTCTAAAGCGGGCGCGAGTATTGAAAAGAAGCCGGACCATGATTGGTTTAACTTTTTCTTGTCGTGTGATATCGGAGTTGGCCTTTGTGAACGTTACTCTCAAGTGTTCAACAGGGATAACATGGATGAGAGCGTGCTTCCCGACGTCGATGCAACAGTCCTACGAAACCTAGGCTTACGCGAAGGGGATATCCTCAAGATCATGAGGCACCTCGATACCAAGTATAACCGGAAAGGTAAGAAGGGAACCGACGAGGCGGAAGGCGAAGGCGGTCTATTCTCTGGCGCTGGGGGCGCCCTGAGAAATAACACTCGCAAAGGGCGGCCAGCACCGACAACCCAAACGAGCGATACCGTGGATCCAAAAGCGTTTTCTCAGCAGAACTCTGGAGAACCACAAACAAAGACACTGGCGGAGTCTGTTCCCACCCCGATTGCATCGGCACCTGCCCCAGTCTCGAAGTCAGCAACTGGTGGCTTTGATGATGATGCCTGGGATGTCAAGCCTGCGAAACCGTCCCAGCCACAACAAACTGCTCCTGCCCCTGTGCAGCCGCCTCCACCAACCTTGACTGGTTCTATGCAAGAGCTCTCTCTATTGTCGCAACCGCTACAGCCTACAAAGGTGGAGCCCGTAACGCCACAGCCGCCACAGCAGCAAGCGCAAGCACAAGCGCAAGCCCAGCAGCAAGTTCCGCAAGCTACGGGTGCAAGTCCATCGTTCTTCTCAAATCTCCCACAGCCCGGAAGTACGCAACAGCAACAGGGTTTCCAGCCTCAGCAAAATATTGCCCGCCAGCGTCCAGCTGCACCACAATTCGCCGGTGGCCAAGGCTCTTTAATGCCCCCGCCTCCAGCGCGACCCCTGTCGGCGCCACAAACGGCTCATCAGAGTGCATTCGGCCCTCCACCTCCTTTGCAACCACAAATGACTGGTATCCCTAATCAGCCAATGGGCTACCAGTCTATTGCACCCCCAGGACAAAGCCTAGCTGAGATGAACCAAATGAGAATGCAGCAACAGCAGCTGCAACAACAACAGCAATATAACCAGCAACAGATGCCGTTCCAGCCCCAAATGACTGGCTTCCCTAACCAGCAGAACATGATGCCTCAGCCAACTGGTTTCCAGCCAAACCAGAACTTCATGCAGAACCAGCCCTCGGCGGGCCCGTTTGCTGGCCCACGAGGAGTCCAACCATTCTCGCCTATCCAGAGCCAGCCAACTGGATTCCAAAGCCCGTTCAACCCACAGCAACAATACCCCCAGCAGACAGGCGTAAACAACTACCTCCCTCCTGCATTGCAGCCCCAGAAAACTGGCCCAATGTTCTCTCAGCCAACCGGTATGAACAACTTCGGACAGGGACCACTCCCCCCACTTCCACCTATGCCTCAGCAGGCCCCTGCGCCGCTACTTCCTCAGAAGACGGGACCTCCCCCACCAGTACGCTTCGGCGTGAAACCCGACGCGAAGAAGCTCGCTCCCCAACCGACAGGCAAGAGAGCCAACCTTGCAGCAGCTAGTAAGTTTTCACTTCCCGCACAAACCGTTATAAATGTTTACTGACTCCTCGCAGCTCCCGACAATCCCTTTGGTTTCTAGTCAATTACAGCCCTGGTTGTGCATTTATTTTCGCGTAGCGTCGTTTTCGTATTATATTGTATATACAACTTATACATACGGCAGCATTGCGATTGGAGGCCTTCTGTGCACTGCGAAGCATCGGGTACGGTGCTTTGTAATTTTTGCGGGCTATTACGAGACGGGGGCGTTTTGAGACTTTTTGCGCCTTTTACGTTCAGATTTCCGAGACAGATAGCAAACGAGGGAAGATAATGCTCTTTTGATATTTGGAGCACCGCCTCCTAAAACCACTACATCTTTTTTTGACGAGCGGAGTAAGCACATACGCTATACATATATCCCACCACCCCCCCATTCCCATGTCCCCTATATGCTTGCCCTATCTAAAAGTCGAAATCACCTCTAAAACTATCCACATCCATGCCGCTCACGACGCGCTCAGCTAGGTCCCGCCTGTTCATCTGGCTAAACACTCGGCGGAGGGTATCATACAAATTCGTGCTCTGGTTCTGGTTGATCAGACGCTCAAGCTCAGCCTCGGAGACCTTGCCCGCGCCATCGCCGCCGAGGATGTCCTTGGCCTTCTCGCGCCCCTCCTGTTCGGCGACCTTGTGCATAGCGAGCGCGCCGAGTAGATGCGCGGCCGCCTCTTCGTAGCACCCAATGTTGATGCAGCTGACTCCGAGGTTGTAACGCGCGCGGACAAAGTTTCCGCGCATTGAGAGGGCGCGCTCGTACGCATTGATGGCCTCCTCGGAGCGCCCAGAGTTGGCGAGCGTGGCTCCGAGGCGGTTCCAGAGGAGGTGGACGGATGAAGAGTCGTTGGTGGAACCGGACTCGGTGGAGGCGAGAGCGGCGGAGAAGCAGTCGACAGCCTTGTCGTACTCCTCGGCACCGTAGAAGAGGACGCCGAGGCCGACCTGGACGTCGGGGTCCATGGTCTCTGCATCGGGGCTCAACTGCGCTGCTTGGATGAAGAGGTTGGTGACCTTCTCATGCAGCTGCTGGCGGTCGGTGAAACCGATGTCCGCCTCAGCTGAGAGGCCACTGGGTGGTGCGACCGCCGGGTACTTAACAGATAACCAGCGCTCAAGGGTGCGGTAGGCGGTGCTGTCGTAGCCCTCGTTTGTGTAGGAAACGGCAAGGCCCATGAGAGCCTCGAGGTTCGAAGGGTCGATTTTGAGGGCCTGCTCGAGCGCTCGGATGGCCGGGGTCTCCTTTTCGTTCTGCGCCTGTGCAGAGCCAAGGTGTACCCAGGCTGCTAAGTGGGAAGAGTCGCGTTGAACCGCAGCTTCGAATGCAAGGGCTGCAAGACTGAGGTTTCCGCCCTCTTCCATGATGCGCACACCTTCCTCGAATGCGTTCGGGACATCTGCGAAGATATTATCCGCCTCAAAGGTGTAATCTCCAAGGTGAGGATCTCGGAATGCAGCGTGACTCCCCATACCATCGAATCCGTCCCATTGGTCAAAGCTGCCCATGTCGAGTTCGTTCGGAGAGGGCATGTCGGCCACGAGGTCCCTGGCAGCAGCGGTCTCAGCTTGGATTCCACGCCAGATAGCTTCAAAGTCGCCAAACTCATTCGTTTCGGACTCGAGATTTTCAACTGACCTGTCCATTTGATTCAGCTCCGCCTCGATCGTGTCATTCTGTTCGCGCTCTTCGGCCGCCAGGTCGATGGCTTTGAACTGTTCCTCCCAGTGCTCGTCATCGAGTTCGATCATCTTACCCTTGCCCTTATCCATCGCTTCTTGCGGTTGTTGGTTCATAGGCATCTGGCTCTGGTTCTGATACATCATCCCACCACCCATGCCGAAGCCGCCGCCCATCCCCATTCCCATTCCCATGCCCATGGGCCTCTGGTATGAATTATAGCCAGACATGGGCATCTGGGCCGCCGGACTTGCTGTTCTTGCAGCTGCAGGCTGGTTCATCTGCTGAAAGCGGGAAAACTCTGCCGGGTTGAAGCCGGCAGCCTGGGGCGTCTGAAAGTTTGGCTGCATGTGTGATTCTTGCGGTAGACCGGGCTGGAATTCCTGCGCCCAACCTTGAGCTTGTGGGGATGTGCCTCGTTGGATTCCGGGGCCGGCATGGTGCATTGCCTCCATCATAAAAGGGTCGACGGGCGCTTGTGGCAGTTGGCCGCCCTGTTGGAGAAACTCGTTCATCATCTGGATATGTCAGCAGGGCCCCAGATATGCAGACGCAGCAACGAAGTTTGTAGGGGAAGTACATTATCTTGGTTTCCATTCATTCCCGTGCTGCGCATCCCTTGCGCACTCCCAGGGCCTCTCCCCACGAGCCTATCTCGTTGCAGGCTCTTGTCATCCTGTCCGATCTTGCTGAACTGGCTTAGCGGGTTGCCGGCCGTCGAGCACTCGGCGCCACCCATAAACGACATTGCTGCTGGTGCTTTAAACAGTACAGAGGTCTATAAATGATGTATAAATAAAAATGGCTTCGCTATGGGTGCATGTAGTTTATGAGGAGGAGATTGGAAGATATTGTGAGAAAAGGTAGGAGATGATGGCGTGGCGAGGGCGGCTGGTGGAGGTGATGATTGATAGAAGTTGGGGTCGACTGTGGGGTACTGAACCTCGGAGAAACCAACGCGAAGGCGGTTGATCCGTGTCCCGAGCAATGCCGAATAATTTAGGGATGATAATTCAGAAAAAAGGCGTGGACGTGGTAATTATTTAAAGGGGCGTCTAATTTGTTCATATTGTTTGTTAATTTTCCCTTCGATTTATCTATTTACTCGGAGAATATTAAGTGGTGTTATGGGCGTCGTGTGTCCGTCATGCCGAGGCAGGGCGGTTTTTAATATCGTGGTTGTGATTGTGCATCGGCGGTCGCCTCTTTGATCACGTGCATCATGTGGCTGTGTTTGCACGTGTGTGTCTCCACGTGACCCCGAGGGGTCAGGCTGTCACAAGCCAAACCGACATGACAGATGGGATGATTAGTCAAAGGCGACGATTTATTATTATTTCTCTCAATCTTCATTGGCCAGCTTTGGGCGTGGAATTAAATTGGATTAAATTGGATTTTAATCGATTTAAAAACGCTTTGACGATTTAAACAATCTGAATTGAGGGGAATCGCGGAACGGACCCAACGGAGCCAGCTACCGACATGGACCGATCAGCCATTTGCCGGACTCCACCTTACTGAACTTGTCAACTCTAAAGGATCTAAAGGTTGGCTAGTAGCTATTTACATCAAACCATGATGGTTCATCGGGCCTTCTATCGCTCTTCGATCATGCAGGGAGGGCCTGGGAGCCATACTAGAGTACACTGTACTCTACATGGAAGACAGGATCACTGCTGCCCCGCTGATCACTTGGTCCATCCTCGAGCATTCACAGGTTCAGCGCCTACTTGACATGTCGCGAAGTTGCGACCCAGTTGCGATGGAATATGTCCGTTGGGACAGCCTTTGACTGGCCCGAGACGACTGAGACGACTGAGACTGGGCTGGGCCTGGATCCCGCCTCCTGAAATTGTCTTTGTCAAGAAGCAAACATATTCAGCTTTGTTTACTGTCTAATTCGTCCAAACTTCCGAACCGCCGTCGTTATTGGTAGCTCTCCCGTCCTGTCTCGGATGATGTTAGTGTTGTCGCTGGCGTTGTCGCTGGCGCCCTCGCTTGGTAAACATCAAAGGTGGCTGATCCTGGTTCATTGGTCAATCAGCGCCACAACTGAAACAGACTTTCAAGGGGGAATCATCGACAACCTTTCATGCTGCCCTCCACTAGAGAACCAGCGACGGGCCATGACTGGCCGAGCGGCCATACTCGATGCCACAGAGCGGCCAAAGGAGGTGGGAGTCCAATATATTCATGGTGACCCCACGCTATGCCTTGCCCGCCATGGGTGTTGGCGATAGACTTTGCGCCGAACCACCTTCCCCTTCTCGCGCCCCAAGTCCGTGCTACTTCTTATTAGACGCTCACGCGCATCTTTAGACCATGTCTAAAGTGCGTCCCAGCTAGCCCGGGGGTCTATTTCATCTCATAGCCCCCCCCTTCCCCAGAGGGTGGCCGGCAAAACTATATCCTTATACCGCCGTTCTCCCATGTTCGAAACCGCATACCTTCCCTAATAATACTACTGCTCCCTGTGCGGATCACTCTTTCATTCATATTTTTTATATCATCTACACAAGTTATCGAAGCTCTGCGGTGCGGAATCCCGGATAAGAATCGCTCAGTGCTTTGGGCCCATTGTTCGTTATAAAACCGTGCTATTCATTTTGCAACAATAGCATTGGACAATCCTTACAGAGGTCCTGACTCGGGAGAAGCCACCCAGAACAATCGGTCCTTTTGTATCACCTCGAGGATTCACGAACAGTCCTATACCTCCTGATTCTCCGTTCAACTCAACCATTCGGATTGTATATATAATAACACCCTACCAACCCTATCTCACGGAGCAAAAACAAAAGTTCAGATCATACCACGATGCCTTCATTACAAACCCTCATTCCAGCTGCAGCCATTGCCTGGCTTGCAGGTACTGCAAGCGCTGCCTACACAATCCAAGATGTCTACGACTCCAGTAACTTCTTTGACGGGTTTAATTTCTACGACGGTCCTGACCCAACGAACGGCTTCGTTGACTATGTCGATGCTGAGACCGCAAACAATTCTGGGCTCGCCGGGCTCTCTGAGAGCGGCGTCTACATGGGAGTGGACCACACCACGATGAGCCCACCGAATGGCCGCGCATCTGTCCGCCTCGAGTCCAAAAAGCAATACACTCTCGGACTCTTCATTGCCGATGTTCAGCACATGCCTGGCGCAGCGTGCGGTTCCTGGCCTGCCTTCTGGACGTACGGCCCAGACTGGCCCAATGCTGGTGAAATAGATATCATGGAGGGCGTCAACACTCAACTGACCAACGACGTAACCCTTCACACATCGGGCGGCTGCTCTATGAGCAACGCTGGCTCCCAGCCAGGCTCTGTCCTCAGTAACGCCGGCTGCAGTGGCACTGGGGGATGTGGCCAGACCACCACCGACCCCACAAACTACGGAACCGGCTTCAACGCTATCGGCGGTGGGGTCTATGCGATGGAATGGACGAATGAAGCCATCGCGGTTTATTTCTTTCCACGCTATGCCATCCCGGAAGACATCAGTTCTGGCAACCCCGATCCGAGCAGCTGGGGCACCCCACTGACCAACTTCGTTGGCGACACCTGCGATATTGGCTCCCACTTCAAGGATCACTACATTGTCTTCGACACCACTTTCTGTGGAGACTGGGCAGGTGGCGTCTGGGGAGATCAGTGCGGTGCTCGGGCTGCAACATGCGAAGACTTTGTCAGCCAAAACCCAGCGGTGTATGAAGAGACGTATTGGCTCGTCAACTCCGTCAAAGTATACACCGATTCTGGTTCCTCTAAGAGAGGTGTGGTGCCAAGGCCGTTTTTGGCATAGGCAGAACCTGGCGGACGCTGGAACAGATCATTTCAATTCTTGGAACAAATTTTGCTTACACTTTTGGTGACCAGATCAGATGGCCCCTGGTGGGCCAACTGGGTTAGGCTCGCTCACGGATGAACGCGGTTCTGTTGATATGAACAAAGGGCGTTTAGGGGCAGCGATTGCTTTGAGCTTAACATTTGATTGTAAATATTTAGAATCCGTCGTACATAACACAAATACCAGTACATATGATTTATTGCTATCTCATCAATCCTTTAGTAATTTAAGTGTGAATTCGTACTAACCTTTCGTTCCGTTCGTTCTCAAAGGTTGTTCAATGAGAGTGCCTGGATTTGATTTGATCACGTGGTTAGTCGTGATTTAGTGTGACCATGACGTTCGCCGAAGTCCGGCAATAATTTCTGTTGGTGGCGGTCGTTTGAATATTAATCAGCGACCACAATCACGATAGATAAACATCTCCGAGGGCAGAAACAGCATCGACTCTACGACGAGTCCCCTCTTCACATCTACAGAATCGAATCAAACGTCCGAAACAGCATACGCAAGCCCTCATCACATCAAGCAGAGCTCGTTGAGCGCGCGAATTTACCCCACCATTCACACATACCACCAAAACACCCACCCCACAGCCCACCATGTCGAAAATCCTCGAAGTCACCTCCGAAGATGAGTTCAACACGCACGTCACGACCCTCGACCCAACGACCCTCCTCGTTCTCTCCTTTCACACCCCCTGGGCCGCACCATGCGCCCAGATGAACACCGTGCTCGCGACTCTCGCAGCATCCTACCCCGCCACCACCCCACCACGTACCCTCTGGCTCTCCGTCAATGCTGAGGAACTCCCAGACGTGAGCGACGCATATGATGTGACCGCTGTGCCATTCCTGGTGCTCGCGCGCGCAGGCGCAACACTCGAGACCGTATCAGGGAGCGATGCGGGGAAGGTGCGCGCGGCGATTGAGCGACACGCTGCAGGTGGAGAGGGCACGGCCGACGGCGTGGTGATACCCCCCAAGCAAGAAGTTACGTACCGCGACACTACTGGACCAGCGCCAAGGGCTGATGCGGCGGCTATTCCGGGCACGGAGAAGGATGCTGGGGCGAATGGAACGGCTGTTGAGGGGGGGGAGGGGAAGGAAGACCTGAATAAGCGGCTGGGCGAGCTGGTGAAGGCGGCGCCGGTGATGTTGTTCATGAAGGGGACGCCGAGCGCACCACAGTGCGGGTTCAGTCGGCAGTTGGTTGCGCTGCTGAGGGAGAACTCGGTGCGCTACGGGTTCTTTAATATCCTGGCGGATGATGAGGTGAGGCAGGGCTTGAAGGAGTTTGCGGACTGGCCGACGTTCCCACAGCTGTGGGTTGGGGGAGAGCTGGTGGGTGGGCTGGATATTGTAAGTTTATCTGAGATGCGACTTCCGTTTGGGGTAGCTTTGGACAGGGCTAACGGCGTGATACAGATCAAGGAGGAGATTGCGAACGATCCAGATTTCCTGAAGGAGTACGCGGTCGTCAAGGCATGAATAAAGAGTACGGGATGATAGTAGACAAGACTTCACGGTTATTTGGTCGAGGGGAATCAACTGGCGGTTGTGAGTGGCGGCTTCGCGATGGTAATGGCCTAGCAGCTAGGTTTCTACAATGCAGATAGACTGCGATTGCATGTGGTATGCAATGATTTATGATATCAAAGCCCTGAGATCAGATGCCTTTCAAGTGTGACCATCTATCCCTGCGCCATGGGCCATTCCTTCGTGGGATAGTTCGATAATTCGATAGTTCTCCGCAGTACTTACCGCTGCCGTTGTAACTGCGCGGCCTTTCGCAATTGACAGAGTCGAGATATATAAATATATGCCCAAGTGCATGCTATACTGTATATGAGTGAGCGCAAGTATATAAAAGTGATTTTCATGTGCCAAGGCTGATGAAGCATGCCCCCGATTGCCGAGGCGGGAATAGAGCAACCCTGGCAGCCAAGGTCACGTCTCGAATGCGTTTGGGGGGTCTGGCCATCGATAATGCGCCACAGCAAGTACGACAGCAAGTACGATTAGAAGAAGTTAAATATAGAGAATAATAGAGTTAATGGTATAGTACGTCAGTACGTCCTTGGCATATACACTGGGCGGATTGACTGGGAAATCAACGGAGTCGCCGCAGGGGCAATAACGTGTAGACATGTCGATCGGGGCTGGTGGACGATAGCTTGCGTATGCTTTTTGCACGCATTTGCACGCATTTGCATGCCAAACCCCAATAAATCCCATGGAAATCTCATTAAAACCGAATAAATCCCAATTAACCCCTGCCATTCTCCTCGTCTCCGCCTTAAGCAACCCCCTACCCACCTGTACCACCACTACCCACCCTTTAAATATCGTGCCGTTCTCCCGCTCTTCTTATAATCTCTGCCAAGACCCATCAAAATCGAGAACTCCGCAAACCATCCCAACTCAATCGTCTCTTCCGTCTCTGTTTGCAGACCACCCATTGACACCCGTCGTCGCCAACCTCTACCAGATATCCAACTTCGATCTATAATCTCCTATACCACTACACACTTACTCTTCACGCAAACATGTCCAACCAAAACTATTACGGCGGTGCCCCTCCTCAACAGGGTGGTGGTCCCCAGTACCAACCCCAATACGGCCAACCTCAGTATCCTCAACAACCACAACAATCCTACGGCCCGCCCCAAGGCGGCGGCTACTACCAACAGCCACCTCCAGTAAGCTCTCTCTGCCCGCGAAGATCCTCGGATAGCACTCAAACTAACCGTGCGCCTACAGATGCAATACCCACCCCAGCAACAATACCAGCAGGGTCCTCCCCCAAAGAAAAGCAGTGGCGGCGGCGCAGGAAAGGGTTGTTTGGCGGGTCTGTTCGCGGCGCTCTGCTGTTGCTGCGTGTGCGAGGAGGGATGCGAGGCGTGCGCTGACTGCGCGGAGTGCGCCGAGGGATGCTGCTAAATACTACACTATGGTTGAGATGGCGAGCGGTGATGGAGCTACGGATCTGGTTATGTGAGGCCCGGTTGGGAGGTGGTTGGCCTTGGGGTGTATGTGTATCTTGACGCGCTGGAACTTGTACGAAGGAGGGGGGTGGGAGAGGG
>JPKC01002497.1:0-22623 GCA_000750925.1 Pseudogymnoascus sp. VKM F-4518 (FW-2643)
TAATATAAAAATAAAAATAAAAATAAAAACATTAAATTCCGTCTTGGGCAGGATTTGAACCTACGCGGCCGAAACCATATGATATCGCTTTGATGCATTCGAGTCATACCCATTAACCACTCTGGCACCAAGACTATGGAATTGGGGAGAGCGAGTTTCTAGAGGTTCATTATATAGTGTACGGAGTGTATACAGGGAATATGATATTTTGAAGGCCGCCTTGGAAGTTCACGTGAGGATATTATATGGTGGTGTTGTCGCTCCTTCCTAATATATCAGTATATATGGAGTTTAGCAAGTCGCGCACAAATCTCTTCTCTATACTGAAACTCTACTCCGTACTGAAGAGCAGTAGTATCTCTACTGTTGTATTCACACTGCTCTTCTACTTAGCCTTATATGCCCATATGTACTACAGAGTATGTACTTCACTAATGGAGGTACCTGGACCCCGTATCTTACTCGCTTAGGTCTGACCTGACACTGTTCCCACCCCCTGTCTCCTGTTTGTCTGTGGCGGAACTCCTACTGCCACTCCTACCACTCCTACCACTCCACCCCCCCCTGTCGCGTTGGTGGGCAGGTGAAGCACAGCCGCCGCAATTTACTCCATACCGCCCCATCAGCCTTCCTTTGTCCTCGATCTTTCTTGGCCTCTCTATTCTACACCTACCCACATCACATTGTTCATCAAAATACTCGCGATAGCGACAACCACAATACTCACTCTCCAAAGGACCATCGCTATTAATTATTGTCTGGCTGTGCAAGTTGAATTGAAAGCTTCTCCACCAGGCGCCAGATCCCACCCGAGCCCGTCAACAAAGCGTCTAGTTTAGGGGCTGGATCCAAAAAATGAGCGTAAGTTCATCCACCCCTCGACCATCAACTATACCCCTTACTTGTCGCGATATTACTCTTGATTTCACGAGAATTGCAGCTAACGAGTCAATGGCACAGTACAACAAGTCAGTACACATCAATTCCATCGAGGCGTCAGCATGGCATGGCATGGCATGGCGTTGTGACACCTGTCGCAAACCAAGCTGCAGCGCTCCGAAGCACCGTCTCCCCATAAATCGTCGCATCGTACTGACTTTTATCCTGCAGCTATGGCGGCGGGTCGAACCCATATGACCAACGGGACACTGCACCATCAGGAGGCGGTTACAACGGTGGAGGATACAATGGAAACAACCGCTACGGAGGAAATGTAGGCCGTGATAGCTATGGTGGTGAGCAAATCTCGCATTGAAACAGCTTCGAATGCACCCTAACATAACCCCAGGACAAAACGTCGAACTGGAGCCTCTGGCACAGAATGGCCAGCAATTCGGCAGCCAACAGGACCCCAACGCCATCCTGAACGAGTGCCGCCAGATCGACAACGGCATCGAGGGCATCGAGCGTAACCTGGAGACAATCCGCATGCTCCAGCAGCGCGCGCTCGACGACCCCGACTCCAGCCAGCAGAGCGCGACCAACAGCCAGCTGGACGCGGTGAGCTCGGAGACGATGACCATGTACCGCAGCTTCGCGGCGCGCATCAAGTCGCTCAAGCAGCAGCCCGAGTCCGGCAGCCCCAAGAACGCGCCGCAGCTCGGCAAGGTCGACCGCAAGCTCAAGACTGCCATCAACCAGTACCAGAACGTCGAGAGCGACTTCCGCAAGAAGCTGCAGACCCAGATGGCCCGCCAGTACAAGATTGTCAGGCCTGATGCGTCCGAGGCTGAGGTGCGTGAGGCCGTCGAGGACACTAACCAGCAAGTTTTCAGCCAGGCCCTTCTCCAGAGCGATCGCCGCGGGCAATCGCGCCAGGCGCTCAGCAACGTGCAGAACCGCCACGCAGCGATCCAGAAGATCGAGTCGCAGATGATTGAGCTGGCGCAGCTGTTCCAGGATATGGAGGCGCTGGTTGTGCAGCAGGAGGACTCGGTCACGATGATTGAGCAGAAGGGCGAGGAGGTGCAGGAGAACCTCGACAAGGGGACTGAGCACATTGGCACGGCCATCAAGAGCGCCCGCTCGCGCAACCGCAAGAAGTGGTACTGCCTAGGTGTTGTCCGTACGTATTATCCGTCGCTACCTCTTATCTATCGAGACTAGCTCTAACCCTCCATCTACAGTCGTCATCATCATCATCATCGTCGTCGCCGTCGTCGTCACCCAAGTCATCAACAAGCCCCCCGCAGCCAACAACAACAACAACAACAACAACAACAACAACAAGCGCGAGATCATGTACAACATCCACGGCCACCTTGCTCCTCGCCCCGGCGCTGCTGGCTCGTCCATCGAATCCCTAGTCGCCTCCCTCTCAAAAGAAACCATCGACAAAGTCGCCAACGCCGCCGAAAAGAGGGGTCTGACATGGGTCGGTTGAGCCTTGAACCACCCCCTTAACTTAGCCAAGCACAAGCACTCGGTGTGGATGGACGATACCTGTACAGCGCGTTTGATATCCGGGCCCCGCACTTCCTTTCGCATACACGGCGTTCATTTGCTGGACTACGCTCCCCTTCTCCCGTCTCTAGGTGTGGGGTGGGGTGGATGATTCCTTTTGTTTTGTTCTCTTAGTTGTACTCATACATACTACTGCACACGGATACCAACCCAGTTTTCCTTAAAAACCTGTCTGTCCTTTTTCCCTTCTGAAAACGAGGGATATTTTGCTTTTGGAAATCCTGTGCTCCTCTTGCCTCTCCGTAGGGTGAATTGGGAGGGGGGGTGGATGCAGAACTGCCTTTTTCCGGGGGTATTATATATAGGTCTTCAAAATTATTACGGTATTAATTTGGAACTGGATTTGTTTGGGTTTATGTGATGTGATGTAATGTAATGTGGTGACTCCTCCTTTATTGCGGGTGCCTGATTTTGCATGGCTAGTTTCGATGGGAGAGTGCCTTCTGTGTATGTCCTGCAGGACGTGGTATACCCCCCCAATCCTTTATGCGCCCGCGATGCCAAACAACCCGCTCCTTGACTCCTGATACAATAACCATTCCTCACTCCCCCGTCCCAATCCTCCGGAAACGCCATCTTACTCGGATGCGCCGCGAACCCCGCGTCCACTAACCCCTCCTGGCAGAGATGAATCGTATACTTCCCGCCCCTCCTCCTTCTCACCCTCCCCCTCTTCCACCCCAAGAGTCTCATCCCCCGTCTCCACAACCGTCTTCAAAACCCTCATCTTCCTCTCAAACTCCTCCATCAGCACCTGAAAATCCTCCGCCCTAACATCCCCCGGATCCTCCCTCCACATCCCCCTAACCCTCTCCGCCATCCCCTCATCCCTCCCCCTCGTCCCCTCAAGCCTCAACATAAACCGTGCTGAGCCGCCATCCCCCTCGGCATCGGCGGCGGTGGGGCCAGACTCCCAAGTCGGCGCTTTGGTCACGCTCGCCGACAGGATCTGCCACGATGACGAGAGGCTTTGTGCGGATGTCACGGCGGTGCCGGTGGCGTCTAGGTCGACTAGGATGGTTCTGTGTTCGGGGTCCCGTGGGTCTCGGGGGGGTGCCCGCTGCTGGTGGCGGGAGGAGGAGGTGAGGCTCGATGATTCGGAGTGTGTGATGTTGGAGCTTGACTGGGATGGGTCGCTGGAGATGGCGGCGAGGTAGTCGTCTGTGAGGTCTTGGTCGTCGTCGTCGGAGAAGATGTAGCGCACGTTTATTGGGTGGTGGGTGCTTGAGCTTGTGGCGTCGTCGACGAGGGTGAAGAAGGGGGCGAATGGTGGTCGGGCCATGTTGGTAGCCTCCTGTGCTTCTTGTGCTTGTGATGGTTGCAGAGTTGCGTACGGCAGGCGAGGGGAGGCGATGGAGCTGGGGCGGGTGGTATTGGTGGTGCCTCCTGGAGGGTCTTTCCCCGTTGGCAGTGATTGTGATGTGGATGGGGACATTGTGTGTTTGGAGGGGGATTAGTTAATAGTTAAGTGGTCGATGGCGAGGCTAGAGCATTCCACCAGGCACAACGTTTGATGTCAAAGAGCTCCGGCCGGACCTCGTGGTCGAGGCGTCACCAAATACCTCTTATCTCCACGTGATCACGCGTTATTTGGTCGCGGTTGGGGGGATCAAGCTGTGTAAGAGGCGGAAAGAATGATTTTGAGTATCATATGCCGTGGTATAAAGCGCTTTGAGGTCGGAAATAAGACCGCTGCTTCTCGCCGGATCCTGTCCGGATGTTCCTTCAACGCCTTCAAAACAAAGTTTCCCTCTAGGACCCGCCCCGCCTTCGTTACAGTTCTAGTTTCATGCTTCATATAGTCGGACAGCAGTAGTTTATGCTGGGGCAGTGTTTGTTTCCTCCTCTTGGTCATCGGTTGCGATGGTTTCAGTCCATTCGAATTCTGTAAAGTGGCCATGTTAGGGCTGTTTTGCCAGTTTCGGGAGACGCTTGAACACCTACTTTGTCTGCACATTGGACATTGGCCCTTTGAAGAGTCCTGCTTGATCCATTCAACAATGCAATGCTACCGATGGGTTAGCAACTGTTGTCTGTTTCTTTGAGACTGGCAGTCTCTCACCATGTGGAAGTTGTGGCCGCATTTGCCAGACACTGGGGAGTATAGATCAGCAAACAGACATGACATTTGGGACATCTAGCTATGTTATGGAGGGCTCACATAAACTACAATCATCTCCTGGATATTTGCAGGTTGGACAAGTGCCGTCGAAATGGACTTGGCAAATACCACAGACGTCGTCTTCTGGGATATCCCATCTCCATGTCGCGACCGCATTCCATTTTCTGATCGTGACCTTCATATTCGAGTTGGTGGGCACTAGGCACAGGGCAGATTCAACACTTCAGGGTCTGTTTTGGGATCTCTTTGTTGTGATGGCCTGTTATGCCATATATGTGTGGAGCTTGTCAATCACAAAGCCGTTTTCTGTTGTTATTTATTTGTCGCCAGGCACTCCGATAAGAATCGGGTGAAGGAGCGATCCAGCACTTATCGCGACAGGGATAGCAGGGTTGCGTCAGGGAGACGCAATGGTATTTGCTTTGAACCCCACTTCCTCATTAAACTCCCGTAAACCTGTCCAAACAACATACAATAAAGGTTTCTGGATACTGAGGAAAGACCATCGTTCAAACGTGTACAAAGAGCTCCCGGGCGTTTTAATACCCCGTCTTGTCTCACATGCAGCTCTGATCACCAACAATATTTCATCACGGCGCCATATGCGATGTTCCGAACTAAGATTCTCGCCCGGATCGGAGCTCCGAGGTTGAATTCGACATCACCGTTGCTCAAGATGGCAGCCGCAAGATCATTTTCTTCTTACCTCGTCACACCAAAGGAGCTCAATGAAGCTTTGAAGAAGAATTCACCCACCAAAATATCCACTCTGCCCCGAACTATACCCCTCTCCGCAGCATGGTTTCTTCCCAACGATGGCCGCAAAGGTATCGACACCTTCAGAGAGCAGCGCATTCCTAATGCACGGTTTTTCGACCTCGACAAGGTCGTGGACCGCCACAGCACCTACCCACATATGCTTCCGTCTGCATCCGATTTCGCCGCTGCGATGAGCGCGCTTGGTATTCACCCGGATGATACGGTTGTGGTCTACGATACGAAGGAGCTTGGAATATTCAGCGCGCCCCGAGTGGCATGGACTCTCAAGGTTTTCGGGCATGGCCAGGTCCATGTTTTAAATAACTTCAAGCTCTGGGTGGAGGAAGGCTATCCAACCGAGACAGGGGAGTTTTACAGCGTGGAATGCTGCACCTACCAGATCCCCAAGCTCGACACGTCCAAGGTTATTGAGTTCGAGGGAGTAAGGGAGGTTGTACAAGATTTTAACAAGGAAGGTGCCGAAGGTATCCAGATATTGGACGCAAGACCGTTTGGGCGCTGGTCAGGAAAGGATGCTGAGCCTAGGGCTGGATTGTCTTCCGGACATATGCCTGGATCGATCAGCATTCCCATGGGCGACGTTCTTGACCCAACGACCAAGGCCTTTTTGCCAAAGGACGAGCTTCGCAAGGTGTTTGAATCGAAAGGTGTCGACCCGGAGAAGCCGTTGATCAGTAGCTGTGGGTCTGGTGTCACTGCTGCCATCATCGACACTGCTCTCGAGGAAGCTGGTTATGGCGACGCGGAGAAGCACAGAATATATGACGGAAGCTGGACGTGAGTTTCCGCTGTGGAATCCCCCTCGTTACCATATACAATGGAATGCTAATCGAGAACGTAGCGAATGGGCCCAACGTGTCAAGCCTTCGGACGGCCTGATCAACAAGACTGAACACGATTGATTAATGAAACAAACTCTAAGCATTCCTTTTCTGAAAGCGGTATATATGCGCACTTCTCTCAATCGTTTGGCGTGGATACCTGAGACCGTTGAGCATGGAGTTATCTTTGGAGGCGGGCGAAGCTTGGTATGACAAATGTTACTTCACTCCATCCTGTGTTGGTCTTTGCTTGATTCGTGCACATAATTAATATGAATATGCAAATAATTGTAACAGAATGGTTGCGATAACTAATGACCAGTATGAAGTATTTCTTGACCACTGATAATTGAATTGATGGGATTCTCAAAATTGTTGTGGTCGAGGCGCATCTTGTCCTCCATGAGTCTGTTGATCTAGCCTTGCCGATAAGCCACCAAGATAAGATCCCGAAAATTATTGACGCTAGCATCCTAGGGTTTCGCTAAAATTTCCCACACTTCGAGACAACATCGAAAACCAGCCGACGACGACGACGACGCACGCGCAACCTCACCCAACGCCGACAACCCCCTCACAACACATCAATCAACATGGCCGACGCAGCAAGAGGCGGAGCAGCAGCTCGTGGCGGTGGTTTCGGATCCCGCGGTGGTACGTTCAAGGCGCAATGTACAAGGCGGGAGAAGTTCAACTAACTTTATTTTTTGTATAGACCGTGGAGGAGACCGTGGACGTGGTGACCGCGGACGCGGACGCCGTGGAGCCCGCCGTGGCGCCAACAAGAACGAGGAGAAGGAGTGGCAGCCAGTTACCAAGCTGGGCCGTCTCGTCAAGGCCGGCAAGATCAAGTCCATGGAGGAGATCTACCTGCACTCTCTCCCCATCAAGGAGTACCAAATCGTGGACTTCTTCCTCCCAAAGCTCAAGGATGAGGTCATGAAGGTATGGATATCTGGATGCTGCAGAAACTGCAGGAGACACAATTGGGATACAGACAGCTAATGTGCAACCCCTCTACAGATCAAGCCCGTCCAGAAGCAGACCCGTGCCGGACAGCGTACCCGCTTCAAGGCCATCGTCATCATTGGTGACTCCGAGGGTCACGTCGGACTCGGCATCAAGACCTCCAAGGAAGTCGCAACCGCCATCCGCGCCGCCATCATCATCGCCAAGCTCTCCGTCATCCCAGTCCGCCGTGGATACTGGGGCTCCAACCTCGGTGCTCCCCACTCCCTCCCAACCAAGGAGTCCGGCAAGTGCGGTTCCGTCTCCGTCAGACTCATCCCCGCGCCCCGCGGTACCGGTCTCGTCGCCTCCCCCGCCGTCAAGCGTCTCCTACAACTTGCTGGTGTTGAGGACATCTACACCTCCTCCGCCGGTTCCACCAAGACCCTCGAGAACACCCTCAAGGCTACCTTCGTCGCTGTTGGCAACACCTACGGTTACTTGACCCCGGATCTCTGGAAGGAGACCGCGCTCGTCAGATCTCCTCTCGATGAGTTCGGAGATGTTCTGCGCGAGGGAAAGAGATACTAGATGTCTGCATTAGAGCGGTGATGCGTTGACGGTTTTCATGTTTGATGGGCACCTTGCATTCGGTGCGCTTATACTATAGCTGTGCCTAAAATGAACATTCTGTCAAAAAAAAATTAGTGCAAGGATTTTGATGTCCGTTTGTGAATTGGTCGATTCTCTTGAAGCTGCTCTATTGGCCTGGAATTACTAAGTGAATGTCGGTCACGGCATATGATCACTCTTGCACATTACACCCTGGATTCATCACCTGTGATATTGCAACCTTAACTCCTTCAGGGAGACTAGATAAACTCCTATGATTCGGCTGCGAGAACAATAAATGTAGAACAGACGATTCCAGATACTATGGTAGGCTAGCATATCCACAGTTACTGGCACAAGTAAAAAATACAACAAACAATAAATATAGAACAGACGATTCCAGATATTGCAGTAGGCCTGCATATCCGCAGTAGCTGACACAGGTAAAAAATCCCACAAACGCTATCACCTCCGTTTGATACTATGGTTCCGGTGCGTTATTCTATGCCCCTGTCTCAGGTTCGGTGACCTGTGTACCTGCCTCCGGTAGATGATCCTGACCCCCTGCCTTTGGTGCGTTGACCTGTGCCTCTGCCCTAGCTGCGATAGCCTCTGTCCCTGCCCCTGCCTCCTGTAGATGATCCTGTGTGGCTGCCTTCGGTTCGCTAACCTCTGTCTTCAGTGCGGTAGCCCCTGCCCCTGCCTTTGGTGCGTTGACCTGTGCCGCTGCCGCCAGTTCTTTGACTAGAGCCTCCACCATCACCATCGCCATCGCCTTCGCCTCAGCCTCTCGAGCAGCCTTCTGCTTTAGAGTATAGGAGCCTAGAGGCCCGTACAATCTCTCAAACTCCTGCTTCCCAACTGCCTAAAGTCAGCACATAGCACATAAATCACAGAAGGGTAATACATACGGCCGCCAAGGTGCCCATCGATTCGACTACTTATCATATGTTGTTGAACTGCCGTTTCACCTATTGGCAAGCTCGGCTCGCCTGGGATGAGCTTCCTCCGCTTCTGCGAGTGCTCAGCTGGAGGGTCGGCGGGCCCTTGATTCTTGGCCCATTCCAAGTACATATTCTCCTTGTCTACGTCGCCCATGTGTTGGATCGCTGGTGTCCAGCGGTCGATGGAAAAGCACTCTTCGGTTAGGGGTTCGTGCTTTCGGGTCCAGTCCCATATTGTTGTCGGGGTGGCGCGTGGTTCCCAGTTCCGATTGCCCTCTTCGACAATCTTCTCCTGTAGGATCTTGATGGCGATTTCTTCAGTGAGCTCCCCCTCGGCGTCCTTGACCAAAGGCGTAGCAATTTCAATGAGGCTGGTGTTGCCTGGCCGGCCAGCAACCTCTTTCTCCCAGGCTCGGAGCCGCTTCGCTAGGTTATTCGTGTATTCGATTACCATTCGTTTCATGTACCCCTCATCCGCGTGTGCCATCTCTACTTGGGTTGCGAGCTTCACGGTTGTGTTTGCCAAGCGCAGGCCGAGGTAGGCCCATTCGCTTTGTGTGACGCCGAGGTTGCCGACGCTCCATTTCCCAGGGCCTGCAGTTGCCCTATTCTCCGGGTGATTATTTGGATATGGCGCCCTTACTTCATTCGTGGCCTTGTCGTACCTACTTCATGTCAATTATAATCGCAGAGGTTCGATAATATGATTTTACCTGAGATTCCCATCCTCATGCATTAGTTCCAGCGTCCATATCATCTTATCGTGGTTCAAATTAATCGGCCCCTTTGAAGTTACCATGTTAATCAAATCATCTACCTTCACTGGTGCCTCAACATACTCGGGCCAAGTGTCACTGCTGCGGATAAGGCCATTGACTCTAGCCACAAAAGTGAGATATGGTCCCCGGAGATGGGATGGCTTTGTTCGATGAGTCGAGCGCTTGGTAAGCATAATAAGTTTCGTCATGTCGGCATAGGTGAAGTCGTCCGCCATCAACAAGCTGTCGCACGGGGTATTGGATTCGAAAATTGTCGTTAGCATATGGCAAACTTGTGAGAGAGAGATTCGTGGCGCCCGCCGATACGTAGATAGTAGATCATGGCTGAGACCCATGAGCTTAGCCCGCTCCTCGGTCCATTTCTTCAATAGTGCTTCCGCCGTTGGAGGCACCCAAGGCCCCTTGAAATTCCGCGGCAAAGGGTTAAACGCAAGGGCTTCGCCGCCGTTATAGCGTTCCCTGACAGTCTGAGCTATCACATCTTGCATTTCTCTATATTTGGCGACCTTCTTCGTGTACTCAAATGGATCTGCTTCTTTGGGCGGCTTTCTGCCGGTGTCTTCTTGCAAAGTTACATGTAGCTTTGCTTCTGGTATGGGGGGATCCATCGCGTAATTCGGGAGGTCTTCAAGCTCAAAATTGACCAGTCCAGCTTTAGGTTCCCACCCGGGCATATTGAAGCGATTGCGGTGTTTGAGAAGGGGAGAATTGAATTCGAAAGGTGTGATTTTAGTTGCCTCATCAATCCATCGTTCATGGATCTTAATTTGGTCGAGTATTAGACTCAAGAGGTCCTCGTCACAAGTTACAAATATTTGCTTTCCAGTCTCCAGATCATTGATGTAATCAATGATATCCCGAAGTTTTTGGGTGAAGTTTAAGCAACGGTAGTAATCTTCGTCCGCCAAAAAATTGTAGATTTGCTGCAGGCGTTCATTGACGGGTGGTTGAGGTTTGCCGCGATACGTGCTAAGCCGTTCATCTGCCTCCTGAGATGCCATTCTCGCTCCAAGCGCACTACCAACGAGGTATATTCCTGATTCCTTGATATTGTTTCAGTGTCGAAGATTCGAAAATTATGCCTCCACGAGCACAAGTATGATGTGCTTCAGGTATATCTATATATGCTTTGCTTCTGACCTGACTGTGTTGCAGTGGTTTGTTCTGGAAACCAAGTTTGAGATTGACTTCGAAGGTTCTGTAGAACTCTAGTGAGGCATAGAGCACATCTTCTGGGGGGAACTGGGACATAAAAGGTTGGAAGCATAGAGTTTTCTTTGAAGTTCTTTCATGACTTGATCGATTTCCGGCGCATTCCTGGCTGCAAGCGACGAACGAACAAAGGGGGCCTGAAGCGGCAAGAAAAGGACATCCTCAACCTTCCCGGATTCGGCTGTAATACCACAGTTGATAGTAAACTTTAAAAACGAATGATTGTTCAGCTACAGAGCAAAGCGGACAGGCCTAAGAGAAGTAGTCTGTCCGGCTTATTGAAAGAGCGTCTTGAAAAGTGAAAATATAAGATATCAAAGAACAAAGCGAAGCACGTGATAAATAGGAGGAAAGGAAGGGGTGTTAAGAGTAACTGAACATGATAAATTGGAGATAGAGACCTGTCAAGTCTCCTTTGGGCTCACTCACCTATGGGCTTGTCTTCTCCGCTGGTGTCCGTGATACTATGGATCGAACCCGAGTATCTGGAGAGATAATGGCGCCCGCGTTCGTACAATCTGTAAAACCTCCTCATGCGCTCACCTACCGTATGTGCTTGCCTTATCCACTGGTGGCTGTGATACTATGCATCGACCCCAGGCATCGAACCTAAGTATCCGGAGACATGGTGCCGCCCACGTTTGTATAACGTCATAAAAAGATTGATCTTCTCTCCACCATTATGCACGCGTCCAACGACCGCGTTCGACAAGCCTTGCATGTGCTTCGTATTCCAAAGCGCCACTCGATGCCATTTCAAAACCCATCTGTCTGGTTCGGTCGCCTCTTTGGCCGCCAGTCAACATCGAAGCTGATTGTGAGGACTGGGCGAAAGTGAAAGAGACGTGTCAGATTGGCCAATGGATCGCGAACCATATCTGGCGAAAAGCGCGTAAATACGTCATCCATCGCGCGATCCAATACGCAAGAACTTAAGACCTGCGTAAAACCATAAAGAGCGGGGTAGACAGGGGGAAGGGTCTTGCTCTGGATGAAGGCTATGCTCAGTATTGTGGAGAATATTGCGTGTTTCCCCTCATATGTCGCAGAAAAGGTCTTTGCAGGATTCGTTGGACCCATCGTGGGACCCATAGATTATAGCGTTTTAGTTTTCACTTTCCCCATCTGAAGATTGGCTTGCTGTGTGTGTGGACGAGACGTGTTGGGTTCGTGTCTTGGTCGCGTCTGTCGCGTTCCGCGTCTGAAGGGCCGAATATACTTGAAACTGTTCCCAGCCTTGTGGATTTTCCGGCCAATCGCAACAGCCACATTGACCCGAGCTCTGCCACAGAACCCCGCTCCCCATGCATAATCTATCCATGAAGTGCGGAGGTTCGAGACAGGCTTTGTACAAAGATACCGATAGAGTAATGCTGAGGAACACGCCGGATTTGGTCGTGGAGAAACATGGCGTTGATCTCGACGTGTCTCTTTTTGAGAGGCAAACCCGCAGATCGCCATGGCCAGTCGATAGTGCGGAAGATGCTTGGAATCCAATCTGCGCATGGCTTAGCTTCAAAGGAGGTGTTGACGTCGACTCTCCTTGCTTGCTTGTTTATTTGTTTATTTGTTTGCATTATCTGGATTCTGGAGATACGTATGATCTTCGGCGCCTACCCAAGTATACATGTGACGCCAAGTCGTCCGAGACCGTGTAGTATAGAGGAGAGGAGAGCCGGTATGGATTGTATTGCACTTGTGAGCGTTGAGGAATGGATCCCGTTGCTACTGTACTGTCAAAGCGGCGTAGCATGGGTTCACCCTCACAGATCCCGAACATCTGCCAGCTCCAGGCCTGTAGCTGTAGCTGTAGCTGTAGCAGAGTAATAGTAATCTGTGTTTGAGGAATAACGAAAGACATCTCGTCTCGGTCCGCAGTAAGACAGGGTTGCGGAGATAAAAGCGCTCTGCGGAGCCCCTGCCTGATTTGGCTGATAGATCTCGCTCTCGCGATGTAACACCAATCCAGTATGATTTGCTTCAGAATCGATGTCGCGCATCTTTACCTGGCACAATTGCGCTTCGGTGTACGCACTCTACCTAGCCTCCTGCGAGGTGTAAGAAATCATGTATCTGAACGGATCCACGTACTTTTGTCAGCTGCAAGCTAGAAAAAAAGGCACGGCAGAGAGAGGGGAAAAAGAGGAGCTGACGGACTGATGGACATACTTCGTACAGAGTATCGTACGGCATCTTACGGTTCAGTATCTCATTGCCCGTTGAGTATTCCGTCATTTGATTGTGGCGGCGCCAACACGAGAGTAGAGCTTCCTACTCCGTACTGTAGCTGTGCCTTGCTTGAATAGTACCGACTGTACTGTACTGATCCGCGAGATGGTAAGATTTCCCCACATCTCAGCTTCCTGTTATATCTTATTTCCGTACTCAGCGTTAGAGGCGGAGGCACCGATGCTGATTGTTCCAAGGTATACTCCGCACAGCACGAGTACCTCCGAGCAATTAGCGAGTCCCAGATTATGCTCTTACGACAACCAACATGTACACGTGGAGCAGAGCCAGACACGCTCTCCACTCCATGTACAGCATGACAGACCGGACAATTTATTGTTCAATTGGTAAGGGATGAAAGGAACGAGTTGACGGTTCTAGTATTCACTGGGAAATGGTCACGACATCTTCTCCCAAAAAGGTCAATTGAGCGAGCTTCTGGTGTGCGGAGCCGCAATACAGTCTCTCCAAGGAGCTCCCGCCCCTCAATTTATAACGAACATGGGATAGCATCCTTGGCCACAGGACAGGCCCCCTCGATTGGACTCGCCGTTGCCAGCTGAACAAAAGATACGCGATCCCGATGGGGCCGCCTTATGTATAGCCTGCATGAGCGCCAACGTGGAGGTTTGGTTCAGCTGGAGAACAATCTTGTGGGATGTCCTCCACACTGTGGTTTATTGGTGGCTCGGTGGGAAGTTGGCTGACGCAACTGCATGATATGATTGTGCTGACTGAACTTTGGGCCGCGCCTGCCAATTGAGTCGTGATACGAAGACCCACAGAGGAGGCCATCATCAAAGAGAATAACGAGCGGCAGCCTGAGATGCCGTTCATGTCACTGTGTGGCTTAAATCTATAGTGGTCGAATGTTGGTGAGGACCTCGGACCTCCTCCCTTCGTCCCCCAAGCGCCGTCATTCCGGAGAAAACCCTGTGCCAACAAGAGGCAAAAGAAGGGTAATAAAAGGGCCAGCTATGAAGGATCCAATTTTGGAAGCGGAGACTAGGGACGCCGGCCAGTTACGCTCCCATGGTTTGCTTGGGGCCCTTCAGGGACACAGGGCGGACGAAGCGAGGGGACACGAACACTGACGATCCAGAGGGCCAATTTGCGAAGACGCGGCTGTTATATAACATGGAACTCCTGTTAAGGTTCAAAAATCAATAAAGATAGTTGGATTACTCCAATGGGGTATTGATCGCGAATAGACGATAGCTCTCTCCCTCTCTCTGTGTTGGGCACCGAGCGCGCCTCCCTGTCTTCATGGTTTCCCATACAGTCTCAGGGGGACCAGTACCGTTCCATTGCCATACCTTGCTCCGCAGCAAATCCCGCGATGTTCCCGCCAGGCACAGGAATTCAAATAACACAGCCGTCTCCTTTCCTCACTCATAAGCTCCTCTGATGAAAGTGACACAGCATCTGCCAATACCCCTTTCCAGGAATCAGCCCGCGGACCAGATAATTACAGGGCAGCACATTATTACTTGGCAGTAGCACAGAGCACAGTGAGCTGCAGTAGCAATATTGCACATATAGCTATCATTTCACGTGCAATATTGAAGTTGTCGCATGACAAGATTCTATCATTTTATGGGCAAACGCCAACAGGAGTTACGTACGGGCGAAGGACGACTCTCTCCAAAACCTGACTTTAAGAGATTACAGTATGCTCGGTTACAAGACATACGACGGCGCAGTTATGGTGATGGGCGCTGCGGGTGGAAGCTAGCGCTTCAACCAGACCAGGGAGGACCATGTACGGATTGTACGTACTCCGGAGACACCACAGCGAATCCCAGCATCTTCATATTACCGTGTGGTGGGAATATCCATGAAGAGATCGGCCACCAAGACAACCGCGTTGAGGAGTGGACGAGACTTCTCGAAACAACAACCACAACACCGTGCCATCGCGGACATGGCGGACGGGTAAAACGCAAGAGTTGGACTGTCATGGGTTACACAGTGTGCAGCCAGCCACGGACCAGTTGCCTACTTCCAACGGGATAGTGGGCGAGAGTTAGACATGGTGTCTTCGATGCGCCGATAGAGTCGATAGAGTTGGCTCGATAGGGCAAACGGCGGTGCTGGTCGATGCAGCTATGCTTTCTGGGCGAGACCTGCTCCGTGGTTTTGTGTCTTGACAATCTGTTGAGCCTCGGTGAACCTGTT
This sequence comes from Pseudogymnoascus sp. VKM F-4518 (FW-2643), assembly GCA_000750925.1. Taxonomy (NCBI): domain Eukaryota; kingdom Fungi; phylum Ascomycota; class Leotiomycetes; order Thelebolales; family Thelebolaceae; genus Pseudogymnoascus; species Pseudogymnoascus sp. VKM F-4518 (FW-2643). The sequence continues at coordinate 15,089 of JPKC01002497.1, forward strand.
GTCTCATGAGATGTGAACCCGCGTGAAGTGTGTGAAATAGGATGGGATGGACAGGATGGACAGGCCAGACAAGACAGACAAGCCAAATAAACCTTGAATTGCGTGGTGAGACATACATGTCAATGCCTGTATGCCTGTATGCCTGTTCGAAGGAGTTATCCATCTTGGGCCTTACAGGCCAATCTCCCTATTGCAACATTGGAACAGCTTGACACAATATGCGTTTTTCCGTTTTCCCCTTCCGTCATGATGGGCTCTCACCCAATGGAGTTGTTGCCTCAGGGCTGGACTGTCCATATAGTGAGTAGCTCAAAAGTCGCGATCCTTGTCGCGTCCAACCAACCAGCCAACCAGCCGTGGGAGAAGGGGCTGACGGTCGGTGGGTGACCTTCGTCGGGCATGCCTTGGTACTTGCAGTAGAGTGTAGAGGACAATAGTAAAAGTAAGTACCAGAGTATGTAGACGATAGGAGAGGGAGACGACGACAGTAAGGTATTGGCGGGATTGGCGTATTGGCGGGCGTAGTAGAGGTGGAGGTGGGCGTAGCAAGAGATGGTACGTACCACAGTAGGCCCGTAGCCGACCAAGACCAGGGAGGAGACGACACGGCCAGCACGAGAAACACGCTCCACGCTCCTCTCGCACACGCACGGCTGTCGGTCCCAAAGCTTAAACCACAACCACTACCTACTCTCTGACTGTGTTCCCTCCTCAACCTCCCTCCCTCTTCCATCCTACATCCTCCATCCTCCCTCACCTCCTCTCCTCCTCCCTCTTTAATCCTCATCCTATCCCTCTTCTCCTCCTCGCCATCTCTCCTTCAATTGCTGATATAAGGAGAGAAAAAGGAGTTCCCCCCCTTGGACCTTGTCAAAGCTCGTGACGTCGGACTCGGGAAAGCAGAAACGAGTGGTCCAGCCAGCTTCTTCGGTCCAGCTGGAATTCCACCAATTCTCTCTCCTCTGTTCCTGTCCATCGAGTATAGAGTCAAGACTACAATAATTGATATTATTGGGCCTTGATGTCTTGTGTCGTGTCCGAGTTGAGATAGAGACGGGTAGTAGGACGACCGCCGACGAGAAAAGGGTGAAGCCGAGCCGATTCGTGAACAACTCGAACTTCGACGAAAACGAAACCTGCTTGTCCAAATTTGCTCTATTCAGTCCCTTCCATACGCCCATTCTCTCAATCTCGCTCGATACGCGTCCACCTGAAATTCTGTCATAGTTCCGCTCTTCAACTTCACGTTAAATTCACTCCAGTGGGTCATCCAGCCTCGCCTCAAGAACACACGATAGAAGAATTTTTGGCACCAAACCAAACCCGATTCTTCAATCCTTTGCTCGCTCCAATCTTTGAAATTGCTGTATTTCTGGAATTACCAACTGAAGGTTAGTTAAACTCTGCAAGAATTCTTCTCCTCGTCCCCCGCCATCGTACGTTGTGCTGATGCCCCATCCCTTTGCATAGCCAATTTCATGCCGACGCTCGCCTATCCAGTTCAATTCTCCGCTCTATACAGCTCCACCACAAAATCTTGGAGACGTTAACTCGTTCTTCAAATTCTGTTTCATACTTCCGTCCAGGACAAACGCTTCTCTTCTGCTGTTCGTTTGCAACGCATCAAGAGAGCGTCTTGTTGGTACAACCCCCTCACCATTGGACTTTGTGTGAACAACCCTTCGACAAAAACAATTTCACAGGTATGCTGCTGCTGTTTTCCCTTCCGAGTTACATCCCACCTTGCACATACCCCTCACTTGGGAAAACTTGCCTTCAATTGAGGCATACCTCACATTGGTCTTACATAGTTCACCTTCCCGAACCCCTCGGAGATGAGCACCTCACTAACCGTGTTACCTACATAGATCCCGTCTTCGAATTTACTATAAGCGTCACCTTGAGTCCGATTTCGAACTCCAAACAATTTCTTCCTCTTTTGTCGGCTTCTTGAATAGCCATTTCACTCTTTAATTCCTTGTCGTCCTCAGTTTATACTGTCTAATATCTCTTTTCGCCAATCCAAGTACAGCTCATTAACTTGATCTGTATTCACATTCCTTTACCACAACCATTCACACACGTTCATACCGAACACCACCAGTTCTTGAAGGTCCTGGAGATCTTGAGGAAGTCCAATCATTTGAACCAACTCAATCCACTACCTTCCTCAAGGACCTTCTACCTTCACACCTACCACCACGCCAGGCTCGTTGCCCTACCACCCACCATGGCTTACCACACTGCCATCAACATGGCTCCCCACCAACCATGTGATAGCTACTTCGTCGAAACCGATGATACTACGGCCGCCATTTCTGACGCAGAACGTCTTCAATATGAGTCCATTATCAAGAGGCAACGACAGGAGCGTATTGCAGATGAGCTTTCTCAGGAAGTCCGCGCCGAGTATCTGCCAGAAATCGTCGAGCATATGACAGCCATGGAGGTAAGACATTCTTGATATACATGACCTGGTATACCATACTGACTCTTGCAGAAACAAACTCTCCCAGACGTTGCTTCGATCGATATCCAAGAAGAGATCAAATGGTTTATGCGGCCGTACCTCGTGGACTTCTTAATTGAAGGTCATACGTTTTTCCAACTCCTCCCTGAGACGATGTTCCTCGCCATGAACCTCTTGGATAGATACTGCTCTCGTCGTGTCGTCTACAAACGCCACTATCAACTCGTTGGCTGTGCCGCCCTGCTCATCGCTGCCAAGTATGGTGACCGCAAGGACAGGGTGCCGCTGATCAGAGAACTCAAGAGCATGTGCTCCATGCTATACGACGAGGAGATGTTCACCCAGATGGAGTGGCACGTACTCAACACCCTCGACTGGGTGATTGGACATCCTACCGTGGATAGCTTCCTTCAGCTTTCACTTTCCAACGCTGCCGAGGAGGATATCGAGCTAGAGCACATGGCATGGTACATCTGCGAGATTGCCCTGTATCACAGAGACTTCGTATCCACGAAGCCCTCCGTTATGGCGCGAGCTTCGCTTGTCCTTGCCCGTGCTATCCTTGGCCGCCGGGAAGTCTGCTACGGAGATTGGGGCCATGATGACAACGTTACTCTGGTGGCGCTGTCCCAACAGCTGAACCAGCCATCGAAGATCCTCGCCAAGAAATACTCTTCGCCTTATATGTCTGGAGCTTCGGCTGTTCTCGAGAAATTCATGGAGCACCAAGCCGCCATTGCTCGCCGATCATCTCCACCAACGCCTCCAAACGACTTCTACCACAGTGCGAAGTCGGTCGACAACAACGACCACATCTACCACACTCCACAAAAGCCTTCGAACAACCCCACGATGGCGAATGGGTATATCACGCCGCCAATTACTCCCGAGGGCGATTACAACCTAGCGGTAGGCAACAACTCGTACCAAGGGCACCCGCAAAGACGTCCGATCACACCGACGCCCGTCAGCAACGACGTATACCATCACCACCAACAGTACCATCACTATCAACACATCTGATCGTTGACAGTGACTGGTACTGATCGTTTCCCGGTATAATGGCCGCAAGGTCGAACAACACTACCGGGTCCCCTCGACAGTCCGCCCACTTCGGGAGACTGTGCGAGACCACCTTTCCTATGTAACACAAGCACGTATATTAAGGCATCAGTGGCATAAGCGAATTTTTCCAACTTCACGGCATTAGCGATTTACTCGTTTCGTTTTGTCATTTCAGCGGTTCATATCTTTTGCTTTTATACTACTCATACCCATATTCCCGCAACGCAACAAATCAAGCAAGGGTATAAAAAGCCATTGGGCATCATCGCACACACGGCAGCATTGGCTGGGAAATAATATTCCAGTTGGGCTTTATAGGGTCTCCGATAAAAATTGTTTTTGCTATTTCAAAGCGAAAGACCAAAAGAAGGAGGGGGGCAGTTGAGAATAAGATAAAGGGGGTGGAAAGATGGAAAGCCGGAGAGCTGTGTATACCTGGTTATAAGCCTTCTCTGCGAGCAGAGAAGGATGGGGGATTCCCAGACTTTTTAAGAGAGGGCGAGATATCTGGAATAATGAAAGATATTACCATCTGACTTGCATGACTTCTTTGCTGTGATCTTTGTGATGATTATTTGTTTGGTTCCCGATGCATCCCACCTGTGTGCCGTAGATAATATTACAATGTAAATGAATATTCATCATAACTCTTTGACTTGTTCCCAAATATCTACAAACAGATCACCATCCGCCTCCCATCTCAACTCAGTGACTTAAACTCAAGGGCTTCAACTTAGCAATTTCAACTTGGTAATTTCAACTCAGTGATTTTAACCCAGTAGCTCTAATTCAGTGACTCCAACTTTGTGATGTCAATTCAGTCACTCAAACTTAGTAATTCCAACTCGGTGACTCCAACGCAGTAACTTCAACACAGTAAATTCAATTCCGTGATTTCAACTGGGCCCCTCAACCCCTCACACCTCCCCATCCGACCGATACCTCTCCCAACCTACCCCCAACCTCCCCTTAGCACACCACAGATGAGCAGACAACACTCACATTATCCAACCACCCTCCCCCAGCCAGCTCATCATCAGACACCGAGCCAGACCGCCACTACGACGGCACCATACCCAACTCACCGAGCAGCACAAACCACACGAGATCACAACACCCACCTCCCTGCCCCAGCTCACTCCCAACACTCCTAACACTTCCAACACTCCCAAACCACAATACATACCCCCCCCCACAGATCCGACCAACACACCACCAGCCAAGCCAAGCCCACACACGGGATACCTGCACAAATCCCCAAACGCCAAAACGCCACCACCACCACCACCCAATCTCGGCGTTAACGCCCCGTGCCGAGATCGCTTGGCCAACCCATCCCTCCAACGCGTCGCGCCGGGCTGAGCCTCACGGACACGCCGCCGCGACGCCATCACGCCCATCACCACCGCCGGTGTAAGCCGTCACGGCTTTGGCGTCGTTGGCGGGGTTGAGGTTGGGAGGGAGGGAGTGCATCTCCGTGCAAGGCACCCGGCGCGCCCCGCCGGGTCCTTCCTTCCACCTCCTTCCCTTCCCTCGTTGGTGGCTTACCCAAAGCGATAACGGACATTCAGCCGCGGCGCCGCGATGGAGGGGCTACTGTAGTAACATAGAGTTAGCACACAGCCATCTCCACTGCGAAAATTTTGCGTTATGCAGACTCGGGGACTAAGGGGAGATTTGATGTGTCTGCGGAGTTCACACGGACTTTCTTCTTCACACGGACGCTGTGGTGGTGGTGGTGGTGGTGGTGTTGCCAAGAACGGCGGGTCTGTTTTGTGGCGCACGTGTGGTGGTGGGACTGGTCGTGGTGGTGGGACCGTTTTGGGGGGGGGATTGCTTGTCTTGACGACGTGCGGTGGGACGGATGGGTGAATTCTGAGTTGTGCGGAGGGGTGAGGTTTTTCGTAAGCTGGGTTTAGGGGTGTTGTGAGGAGTGATGGGTGGAGATGATGGGTGAGGCATGAAGAGCGTCGGGGCGACGATGTGGAAATCACGACACTGATAGTCGGCGCGACGATAGGGAACTCACACCAGAGATATCACAACGCAGAAATCACGGAGAAAGAACGAGCTTGTTTATAGTAGTATGATTTTTTATTCAAAAAAAGCAAAAGACTAACTGGGTATTCAAAGACTTTCGCAAAAAACAACCAAAGAATAATTAAAAAAGTAATACAGCAAAATCCGCCCTTGCTAATGAAAGCTGTGTGTGACTTTTGGGGGTTGACAAAAAAATCAATATCAAAACTCTCGCAAGAAACAATGCCTGGTAGAAGAAGCTGGAGTGTACTCGAAATATGGCCAAGAAAGAGGCGCTTTATATTCGACGCTGATCTGATATTATTAAAAAAAAAAACCCCTCCCCTAGAGCCCAATCGAATGAAGTCCCTCGTAACAAAATAAAACAAAGCTACCCATCCATCACAGCTGCGCTTTCGGAATACCCGTCTTTCTTTCAAAAAAACCGTGTCAAGATCCTAAAAAACGGGCGTGCCAATGTTTCCATGTTTTTCTTTCTATACAAGTTTTTCGTTTCTCTTGTCTCTCTCGCTCGCACGCACGCACGCAAAAACACGCAGCAGCTAGCAGCATCCTTAGACGGTCTCGCGCTCGGTCTTGGTGACGCGTGTCTCGCGGCCCTTGTCGGACCATGGGAAGTGGGCGACGGGGATGACGAAGAAGGAGTTGCTGGGGGGTGGATGTTAGTATAAAAAATACGGGGATAGCAGAGTGAATTAACGTACCTAGTATCGGCGATACCAGCAAGGGCGTTGTACCAAGCGAAAAATGCAGCGAGCAGTCCAAACACACCTCCCGCCTTGATGCAGCCGACCTGGGTGGTCCTTGGCTTGCCAACACCGGCATCTTGTAATTGCAGGTGACCGATGGTGAGGAAGAGGAAGGCGAGGTCGAGGGTGAAGAACAGGAGGAAGAAGGCGACGGTGGAGCGCAGGGTGCAGATCAGGAGGATGGTGGTGAAGATGAACCAGCCGGCGAGGTAGAAGCCGATGGCGTGGTTGAAGTCGTCCTTGTCCTTGTAGGCGTCTCCGATGGCGAAGCCGCCGGGGGTCAGGATGATGGCGAAGGAGATCCAGAAGCCGCCGTAGGAGGAGAGCGCGGTGGCTCCGAAGGTGTTGCCCACGGCCATTTCCCTGTGGTTGGAGGGTTAGCTGCATGTACGTGCATGTGCGACGGGAACGGGATCGGGGAAGTGGGTATGCGCCCCGGGAGGGGTGTGCGTGCGCAAAACCATGCGCTCGAGAGGTATGCATGCGCCCGAGAATGAAGAATGTTTGGGAGGGAGGGATAAAAATAAATCAATTAGGAAATTAGAAAGGTTACATACCACATGCCAGCAAGCAATTGGACGAGACCACCATAGCCAAAGGCGAGGGCGATGATGAAGTTTGGCGCGGTGACGCCGCGGGTCTGGAGGTTGATCAAGGAGAGGACGAAGGTGGTGAGGGCGAAAGCGGACAGGCCGAGGGGAGCTGGGTTGGCGAACTTGCGGTGCGAGATCTCCTTGTAGAGACCGGGCTGGAATTCACCACCGAAGGCTGGGAGGCGGGCGGACTGGCCGGTGTGGGTGTGCGCGAGGGGGTTTCCGCCATAGTCGTAGGCGCTGACCTCGTTGATGCCGTTGGTGTTGGAGCTGTTGACGGCGTTGATGGAGTTCTTCTCTTCGACCGCCACGGGGTCGGCTGGTGCGGTGGACATGGTGGTGATGTGTTTGTGAGTGTCTTGAAGGGGGGTGATATAAAGAATTAAGAAGGGGTATTATTCGTGCTCTTGGTGTTGTTGGGTATTAGCTAGCAAGCAACAGACGCCAGGAATCCAAGAGGAGCAAAAGGTGAGAACAACAAAGAACGAGAAGATCACTGGATGGTTTTGTCGTGAGGGGGCGCGAGTGAGAGATATATAGAAATTTACGCGAAACAATTATATTGGGGGTGGCGGGGGGGTTTTGGGAAGAAATGGGAGAAGAAACGACGCATGGTGG
>JPKC01002498.1:0-15983 GCA_000750925.1 Pseudogymnoascus sp. VKM F-4518 (FW-2643)
CTAAAGCAGGTACTAGTAGACAGAGTTAAACGCCTTAACTTTACAATTCTTATAGATGAAGCATAGGAACGATATAGTTGCCCCCCTATTGCATTGTTAGATAGCTCCTTATACATTGTCTACACCCTAAAAAGCGCAGAACCTTATCTCGAGTAAGTGATAGGAGCCTTGAGGGGGACGTTATCAACTTACTTAGTCTACTTGCGCCATATGCCTCAGACATTCTCCTTTGTGGCTTCAGCATCCTTAGGTTTCTAAGATTTGGTGTTAAGCTCTTAACCTATAACCCGGTAGTCCTCAGCGGTGCGCTTAGGCTTCTTTGGCTGTTGAGCATGTCTTGTTCGTTTAGTAACGAAACTTATCATGTTCTGCTTCAGAGTAGGCAGTTGCTGGTTGGCTATTCGTTTGGTGGACATAATAGGCAACTCAGCCATAGACCTAGGATAACGAGATGAACGCAGAGGTCTGCGGGCAGAGTCGCCGGGAGCCTGCCTTCAGGAGACGAAGACCTATTAGGCTGTCTTGTTCGAGGGCATGAGAGGGCAAGCTTTTAGGAAGAGGTGGTGCTCGATGTGGGCGACGGGATAGCAAGGTATTTAAACAAGTGGCCAGCCCGAGCGACCGAGTGGTCCATCGTGTGGTGGCCATCATGATCATGATTGCCAGTGGTACCTTGGGACGAGCAGAAAAGAGATGAACGGAAAGCAGAAAGCAGACCACAGGAATTAGGAACCAGGAACGGTTTGAAGGGTAACCGATGTGGGGCTGTGACGCGACCTGTGATCACGTGCATTTGGGGTTTAGCGTGGAGGTAAAGGGTGCGTAAAGCAGCAACCGCGCCCTGCTAAATTCAGCAGCTCCAACCCCGAGAAGTGGCTTTATTCTATAATATCAAGGAAGAGCATTTCATTATCTTCTATCTAATTTACTCTACATTTCGAGTGCTCTTCGAGTGCGTGCCAAACTCAAAGCGCACTCAAAATGAAGTATGCCTCAAACATAGGGTGTTAGTTTTGCTTAACGTGCCGTATGGGGAACTCAGTTACTGTGGAGCGTGGCTACGTTATCGCAAATGGTAGACTGACACTACGAGTCAGTTGCTGTATGGGGAACCGACTGATTCCCCACTCGGTTCCTATCACTCGGTTCCCCAATCGCCCGGTACCCCATACGGCAAGGGACTCGTAGTGTCAGTCTACCATTTGCGATAACGTAGCCACGCTCCACAGTAAGCGCTTAGACATTATTCTCGCTTTTCCGAGGGAATGGTACGATGCGGAGACCGGAGGGTCAAAACTCGCATGCAGAATATCTCTTCACCTAATTTCTTTAAACTATTAAAAGAGGATGCTCATCTAGATGTAGCCGTCATCCAACAGTTTTTATTTTCGCCTTTATTCAATTAATTACATCGCAAAAAGCAACCCTCAACATGTCAGTCACCAGGGAAGAAGCCATCAAACTGTACGGCTGGAAGGCTTTACCAGTAGAGCCCACTCTCAAGCTTTGGCTCGGAGACAAGAAATTCCTCACAGCGCCAGTTCCTCAGCTATGCTCTCAGGTGCCCCTCCCAGATACGTCAGTTGTCAAGGCTTGTGTAGAGTATGCAAAGGCAGAGCTGCCAGAGCACATATTCAACCATAGCATGCGCGTCTTCTACTATGGTAAATTATTCCATGAGCTCTAAAGGCCCGCTTTAGCTGACAGTTGGCTAGGAATGGCCATCTCTGGACAGCAGTTTCCTGATTGGGAATTCACCGCTGAGACGTGGCTGTTAACCTGCCTGTTTCACGACATTGGGGCGGTGGACAAACATACCCACGGCACTTTTATGTCCTTCGAGTTCTTTGGCGGCATTCTCGCACTCGATGTGCTGAAGCAGAAAAAAGCTCCGGTCGCACAGGCTGAGAGTATCGCTGAAGCCATTATTAGACATCAAGACTCCGCTGAGGTTGGCACGATCACCACCATTGGATTACTGATCCAGCTCGCTACACAATTTGGTACCTTACTCCTTGTGAGCCCGTGTGCAAGCGAATTAGCGCTATTGTCTAATGCTCGTGTAGATAACATGGGCTTCCGGTCAGAGCTCGTCCACCCGGATACCATTGTGGACGTGACGAAGAATTACCCTCGCCGCAACTGGTCCAAGTGCTTCTCCACTAAGATACGGGAGGAGAATGATGTAAAGCCATGGGCGCACAGTACCGCTATTGGCTTTGATGAATTTCCCGACTCCGTAAAGAACAACTCGTTGATGGAGCCTTATGATGCCAAGTTTTGACGTGGAATGCAGCGAGGGATTTCATATGTAACGATAAGACAGGTAGAAGAATAGTATTATATCAAAACATAATAAAAGGAAGAAACTTTTTTTATAGTGCTTGCAGATTATTTAAGGTGATGATGATGATGATAATTACTAACGTAACTTGTAGCATAATGCGTCTAGTAGTGTAACGTATTTTACAAGCAAGTCGCTAACGCAAGCGAGTCGCCTACTAAAACACTAGAATGTGACTATTATTACTACTACTACACTACCACCCTATATAATAACCCTTATTCAATTGTAATTGATTCCTAGTGCCTCTTACATATATAGGCATTATGCCCTATAGTGCCACATAGCCTATAGCGCTACTGTTAGCCTATAGAACCTACCTGCTAAGCAGTCTTACTTGCTACCTCTATATAGACTTAAGCATTAACCTTAGCACTCTAAAGTATATCCTCTATGTCTCCTATAGAGAGGCTTCCCCTTATATTATACACCTTTTCTGCTTTCTTTCCCTCTGTTTCTTAGCTTAATTAGCCTCTTATAGAGCCTTAACTTCTACCTTAAGTAAAATAGTAGAATGCATTATAACTTGCGCCCCTTTAATAAGGTAGCTAATAGCATTATTTATTAAGGTAGAAGAGCTATTCTAATGTTATATAACGTAGTTCTTAATATGCTCTGTTTGAAAATCAAGCTCCCTTATAGTTTAAGAGGTCTTTAAAGTCCAATTGTTACTCTTAACTATAGGAGGAGTTAGAGTTCTTAAGTGTAGATTCAAGTAAGAGAGGACATTCTACAGCTTGTATAGAACTAGTCCTATAGCTTAGAATCCGCTCTTAATGTTCTGCTCTAAAGCAACCTTATAGTACGCTTTAAGTATATTGTAAATGTCGTTCATAGCCTAGTCCTCATTACTAAGATGTGTAGCTTATATGATAGCAGCTAGGTTAATTGTCTAGTACTAACCATCCTCTAATCCTACCCTCTTTAACTAGTTTAAGACTCGTTCTTTACGTGTTTTCGCTAGCGTATCTGCAAAATAGTAGTTAATTGTTTGAAGGATACTACTTCTTTCATCAGCTATAATCTAGCTAAGTTGCATAATGGTAGCGTTGTGCGCAGCGTTATAAAATGTAAGATTACGCGCCTTAATTTTAGCACCTCCAGAGGGAAAATTGTGCTACGAAGGAAACCATTGCGTCTTTCCATGGCGATATGGGGGAAATATTCCTCGGGAATTACGCACAGGCAGAGAGCGATTCAATCCTCAGCAATGCCAACCATCAGTTTCAGAAGATTCTGGACTATGATGCAATCTTCCCGCAGTCTGAACTGGCCCCAAAACTGAAACGATTCCTTAACGACGAATTCAGCAAAATTGGATGAATACGGTGAAAATAAGAGGCTCCAGAAGAAGGAGCCAAATGAGGAATGACTCTCGCGAGCGCAATTACCTACTTCGTCCACAATCCTCGCAACCGCTCATTCTCACCACCACCACCTCTTGTCACCACCGCCCATTGTCACCGCGCATCTCTTCTCACCATCACCCCCCGCCCCACGCTGCCAAAACGAGCTTCTCGTCCGGGGCCCCTATCCCCTTCAATCCCCGCTGCCTCACAGAGGAATGTGTCCACATTTGGTCCATTGTATACATCTGAATGATTTGTTTTCCCTTGTCCCCCTCCCGAACCCTTGCCGGGCGCTTTTCACTTACCTTTGTCAGAATCAGAGAGCTCCATTTCTTCCCCGTGACGATAGCCATCATATGGGAGTAGCGCGCTGGAAGGGATCATCCACTGCCTCCTCTCCCGATCTCACGGCACATGAGCCCTGCCATCGCCCGTCGCGAGCTCAACGCGTGATTCCCCTAGAAATCGGTGCGAAACTGTTGTCGTTCCAACTCAAGGTAACCCCCTTCCCGGCCTCCGATCTCATGTCAATAATACGAATTGTTCCATGTATCTATCGTCTCCGTCAAGTTCCAGAAGCCAAAAGCCGGAGTTGGGCGGATCTCCAGCACCGATGTCTCAGAAAAAAAAACCTCGCCTCGATCACGAGGAAAAGACGGCACGGTGGCGTTGTACGAGCATGACTTTCTGAGATGGCGGTGGGTGGAGGGGGAGAGGCAATGGCGATGCGAACGATAACGAAAGGCTCGAAGCAAAAGTCCTCACCTTTCAAAAGGACTATGAGACTCATGTCGAGATACTGTGCATGAATGCCAAGAGTCCAGGGCAAACGAGATTGGAATGACCGTTGGGAACGTGATCAATTATGACGATGTCTATCCCCACCTTGGCTTAGACGAGAAAATCAAGAGATGCATTGAAGATGAGTTCGACACGATTCACGAGCACATCAAAGATAAGCATAAAAAGAGGAAGAACAAATGACTATTGTATGCCCCGTCGTCGCAGTGCAAACATATACGGATGGCGAGGTCAAGAGTGCGGTGAGAAGAGTGCGGTGAGAAGAAACGGTGGTGAGAAGTAGTATAGAGTGACAAGAAACCTTCGTGAGAAGAGAACGGTGGCAAGAAGAGGTATACAGTAACAAGAAGGCATTGTGAGAAGAGACAGCGGTGCCTCCACGATGCGCGTCATCCTCTCATAGTTCCCGCTCTCGATTATCTGATCTGCGGTCAGTTCTGCTAGGCTATCGTTGGCAGAGATTATTGCGGCGAAGATCCTTCTTTCGGCCGAGCCAGGTGGTGAGAATATATGACAGCGAGAATCCATCCTCACCTCATCCATAACCTCATATCATTCCGAACTTCCCTCATCAGTCGTTCGTGTGATTTCTGTAGGATTTCATGGCAGGTAGGTCTGTAGACCTCAATAGTGTTTTGTCCAGTATCAAGTAGAGAACCAATTCGAAATAGAGAGTCGATGTCTTGATGCGTTCCATCAACCCAATTCCTTCGTTTGAATCTTCTCATCGTGTCGTCGTCCTGGCTCTGGGAGATGGGGTTGAGAGCAACACTTCATGAGAGAGATGGGGGTACGAGAGAGGGAGGGGGAGGGGGCGAGGAGATAGGAGAGACGGCTTAGGGATAGGATGGACGAGATAAAAGATAGCACTGGAGGGGCGGGACGAATAACGTAACCAGCAGCACACTCTCCTCCTACATTACGGGCCGAGAATGAGCTGGGGGGAGGACTCTCTTTATCAAGGACTTACCTGCTCAGCTTCCTTCAAGGAACCCAAATCACCTCATGTGGCGAATTCTGATATCGCTTCCAAGGGTATTTAGATGTGACGAGGACATGCGCTCACAACTACTTCAATAGCTTACCGGCGCTGTATCCAGAGGTATGGCCGCAATCCCTTCTCCCAGAAACTGCCAGATCTGAGTGCGGTATCAACGTGTGTGTCTAAGTTAGCTCAGTCAAGGAGGGGGAGGAGGAGAATATCTTTAGGAAAGCAAAGTATGGGCTCCGCAGCTTCGTTGTATGCAGACTCCGGAAGTTTAGCTACTGCTCGCTAGCAGAGGTCATCATAACCCGTCTAGCCCAGAGTTATACGAGCCGTTGTGTGGGGCCTTTGGGCTACTGTTGGCTTTCCGTAAAGTATGGTGGGGGAGGTGCTCGAGTATTCTCGCTGTCGTCTATTCTTACCACCATTCTTCTCATCTCACTGCAAGCACCCCCTTCTTGTCGCCGTAAATCTCCTCTTGCCACCGGCCATTTTCACCGCTCCAACATCTCCGCAGTGTCAAATGGCTGCAGTCAATGTCTGCGCATGAGAGAATTCGTTCATAACTGGTGCCACAGCTGGATCTCCCATCTCGCTCCGCCAAAAATTCTTTCTGTGCACGCTGATATTCCTCTCCTTTTGAGTTGTAGATTAGTGGGAACCTAGTAGAACATATGGTGACACCAATTGCCATTGTTCCACCGAGCTGCCTCAACCCGACGTTGTCCATGCTTCCGGCAAGGCCTACTTCGTCGACGTCCTTGACGCTCTTCCCCCACCCCCCCCTTTCTGCAACTGTGCGGACCAACTTGCTACTATTGCCGGCGACGCCAGTTCCGCCATTACTCCATTTTCGCGCTCGGGTTACCTTTCGTCGTCCTGGCCTCGGGAGATGGGTTCAAGGGGGAGCTCGCTGGGAGGGGATGGGATGGACGGTTAGGTGTAGAAAGACAGCACAGCCTCAGCACCAGAGGGAGAAATAACGAAATAGAAGTCTGCGTTTGGGATGGGAGGACTTTACCGAGGACTTACCTGCTCAGCTCCCTTCCGGAACTTCACAACATCTTGGCAAGAGTTCGAAGAGCATTTCGATGATGTATTCAGATGTGGCGCGGAAATGCAAAATCACGAGTGCGGTTTCAACGTGCGATTTTTTGGACCAACTCATCTGAGGAGGAAGTGGTGGTGGGGAGATATTGGAGCTGTGAGAGGGGGTGGTGGGTGGGAGGAATGGGCGATGGTGAGAAGTGGGCGATGGTGAGAAGTGGTGTGCCGTGACAAGAAGGGCTTGTGAGAAGAGATGGTGGTGAGAACCGACGAAAGACAGTCAAGTGGCACAAGCCACCACCATTGGGCGTGAGGATGGCGTCATTTATCTTTGTGAGGGCCCACAGCGTGAAGGACCTTCCTTGGTGGTTTTGTTGGCTATTGTACACTTTTTGTAGATTTTTCCATGCCTGGACTTGCGCATCATCTATGTCACGCGCAGCGTTATCTTTGTCGCGCGCGGCATTACGCACTGACTCATTAAGAAGTTGGAGGGGCCGATGTCCTGGGTACTTTGAGAATTTTGAGAATTCAGCTGTGAGGTATGGAAACATAAGCTCTTCCGTCGGGTGAATATAACATACCTAGCTGGACGCCGTAGTACCCTCCCCCTCTTCGCTTCATCGCATTATCCTCATCCGCACCTCGATGGCAAATGAAACGCTCGACCGCGCCCCCGCTCTCGACTCAGAGGGGCAACTTCTCATGTCTCCGCCGCCGCCGATTTTCACAACGCTGTTGTGCTGTATTTCTTCTCGCTGTTGATGGCTATTTCTTGCCACCACCACAGCCGTTGTCGTTGTTCGGTTCTCGTTACCCTCTTCTCGTCGCAGACCTGTCTTCTCAAGAGAAGCTTGACGGCAGTGAGAATGGGCGACAGCGCGAGCTCCCTCACAACCCCCCTACCATCCTCACCCCATCCCCAATCTCAGCTCAGCTTAGAATAACGTGTTATGATAGGCAATCCATGATTTTGGCCCGTTTCCCCAGAGAGGTTTGGACAATTCCGATAAAGGATGGAATGAAACGGCAAATACACGATCTAATACACCCGCTCACGAGAATCAAGTTTACAATGAAAGTGGGAATAACGGCTGCGAACGGCGGCTATTTTCGACAAAACTCGCTCGGGGTGGATGGGATGGATGGATGGATAGATATAGAAAGACAGCACATCCTCAGCACCAGAGGGGAGAAATAACTAAATAGCTAGTCGCCCACATTATAAGCCGAGAATGAGCTGCAGAAGGACGACTTTATTTACCGGGGACTCATCTCATCATTCTGCATCTCGTCCATCTCCATCACATATGCCAGCTTTACCCTCACCTATGTAGTCGGCATCATTGCCACCTTCACCTTTGCGGGCGCTACACTCCGGCTGTCTCCTGTGCCAAGATTGCCGGCATCAGTACTTCGATCACGAATGCAGTTTTAACGTGCGATGTCTAGGCTGGCTCGGTCGAGGAGAAGGAAGTGGGTAGCTGTTGGAGCGGTGGGAGGAATGCGCGGTGATAAGACGAGATTTACGGTGACATGAAGGGTGCTTGCAGTGAGAAGAGACCAGCACGGTGGTGGGAATACAACGATGGCGAGAAAAGTCAGTTGTCCACTCGTTGCTTCCGGACTCGGAATCCGCATTGGAGCTGGAGCTGGAGCTGGAATTGGTTTCCGATACGACACTGGAAAAGTCATCCTCGAGCAATGGTGGCACCGTTGCAACACATCTGAGACTCATTATATAGTTTCTAGAACTGAATCCCTTGTGGTCCTTGATGCGTTTCACCGGCCTACCTATAGTTCATCTGCCACCACCACTATTGCCCTCACCACGAGCTCTCCCCTCCAACAATCCATTTTCCGCGTTTGGGTTTCTCGAGTCGTTTCGTCGTCTTGGCTCGAGAGATGGGATGGAGGGCAACGCCTGATGGGAAGGGGATAGATGGGATATGCTATGGAACTCTCGTTTGTGCACGATGTTAATCACCTCATTAAATTTGGCGTAGTCTCAGAAGATCAGCTGGTTGTATAGGCTATAATGCGGTATACCGACGCACTAGTCATACTAGACCCTGGCAAACGGTCGACATCCTCAACAATGGGACGGTCATTCCAGTTTTCCGTCCACTACATGAGCTCTCTCAAAGCATTGATGGCGTCATTCCCTAGAGTCCCGTGGACGAAGAAAACCGCCTCCAAACTGGTCCTAGTCAGGGGGAAAACTCTGGCGCAGGTGGTGAGGGGTATTCACCGACAAGAAGGGTTTGGTGAGAATCAACACTGGTGAGAAGAAATCCACTGTAACGAGAAATCTTTATGAAAATCGACAGCAGCGGTAAGAAGAGGTGAAGACGGTGAGAGAAGAAAACCAGCACCTCCCCCACAAACTCCAGCCAACTCACCTTCCAGAATTACCATCTTTCATTACGGCAGCCTTGAGTCCGCGCCACGCAAGGGGCTCGGCATCGTTGACGCTCACGATTATTTGCTCAGGGCTGCAGGGGAAAGACAACATCGTGAGTGGTATATACACCTACGGGATGGCAGATGGGATGGTTTCCCAATTACTGCGTCCTTGTGCGCGATGCAGTGCATGATAATCAACCCTTCACCCCGGCCCCCCCCCCTTCCCTTCCCAAAATTCCTCGCCGTAAAAACTCCCCTTCCAATCCCACGTTGAGAGCATGTTAAACGATGATAACGTCTGTCCGGACTTTAGTTTCGACGCCAAAACCAATACACATTGAAGACGAGTCTGAAGCCATTGACGAGCATCGGCACTCCCACCACTACCTTGCCATTTACATGATTACGCGCACAACACCAGCCCAACGGCACAGCAGCAGGCCTGCGCAGAAAAAGGCGAAGACCAACGAGAAATCTACCAAAGACGTCCTTGCAGAGATCAAGAAGCTAGCCGATGCAATCGACACCGTACACAGGGTCTAAAAGAGTCTGGGTTTGGTCGTGGCATTGAGATGGCGCTCGTTAAGCGCACCCGGAAGGAATATGTCGCTGAAAGGGCTGAACGGCAACGGGAACTGGAGGAGATTAATGGGGGACAGAGACAGGACGTGTCATAATGAGCTGATATAAGCGCATACTAATGGCGAGGCCAAGGGTGCGGCGGGACGACATGGTGGTGAGAAGTAGCATACAGTGACGAGAGAGCTTCATGGGAAGCTCAACGACAGTGAGAATAGCAATGGTGAGAATCAGCAACAGCGAGAACCCCCTCCCAGCCCCCCCTCCCTCCATCCCCAATCTCCGCTCAGGTCTTTTTCATCTTTCTGAGCGTATCATGACAGGCACTTCATTCGATCCATGTATTGAGTTGTGCAATTTTCGATCAAGGACGGAGTGAACTGGTACTACAGTGATCTGATATACTCGCGAGCGAGCGTCAGGTATGCGACGAAAGCGAATGGGGGTACGAGGGGGATGGGGATTTGGAAGTCCTGTTCGCGCATTGCCAGCGCCGGTTCGTGCCCATGGGAGCGTGTATTAGAGGTAAGCTTGCGCCTTCCGATCCCAAGGCCATATTTATAGCCGGTCTTCGGACTTCGGAGTAGAATTATAGTCAATGCAATCATCATCACCCCATGAATACTAGATCACCCCATGGATACTAGCCCCTCACGAGAGTCGTTACGGTGAGAAGAGGACTTCGGCAGTGACGAGGAATCTTCATGATAACCTCAAACGGTGGTAAGAATCAGCGACAGCGAGAACCCCCCTCTATTCCCATCCCCTCGCTAAAACCAAAAAAAATCGCCAAAAAACTGCAAAAAAAAAAAGATGTTCCAATCGAGGTTAACCCCGACTCGCAGAATGCGGCTTCTGTGGATCGAACACAGTGCCTCCAGATAATCGAACCGAAGTAGACTTCAGTCTGGCGCTCTCCCAAGTGAGCTAAAGCCGCTTGAGTTGTGTGTTGTTTGTTGGGGTAGGGGGGGTTGTTGAGGGTTTTGTAGCTGGTCGTTGGTTTGGTGGGAGGAGAGTGGGGGGGGGGTTTAGGGCCGGATTGGGATAAGGGAATTTTGTGTGGGCGGTGGTGTGATGTCGGAAGGACGGAGAGGGCTTGTTGTGGTGGGAATGGGGTTTGGGGGGGTGTGACTGGCTACCTAACCGACCCTCACGATTTTCTTCTTCATTCCCCTTCACCCACCCTGGAATTGCCGGCGCACTCACTCACTCACTCACTCGCTGGATCACTAGCCAGCCAGACACCAGCCAGACACCGCGACAGCACAGCTCAATCGCCCACGCAACCCCCGGTCTAGACACTGGGATGTGGATCTCGTCGGCGGTGGTGGTGGTGGAGGGAGGCGTGTGGGAATGCAGGCGTGTGGGGGTGTGGGTACGACGAGGACGAGGATGGGCGGGATGGGCGCCACGTACAGTACCTTTCTGCGGTGTGAGTGTGGAGTGTGGTGTGGTGTGGTGGTGTGGTGGTGTGGTGGTGTGAGTGTAGGGGTGGGAACAGGTTGTTCGTGCAGGTGTGCGCTGGTATGTGAGGAGTGAGTTGGTATGTGAGGGAGGACATGGGTGATGCAAGGTAGGACGTGGATGCGAACAGGAGGAGGTAGGGTTTACACGAGGATACGAGGACTCAATTGTACATACAGCTGTAAGTATAGCACAGTAAGTACAGTAAGAACAGCACAGTAAGAACAACCCAGCGAACGTACTCCGACAGCCAGTACAGAAGGATGGGCCTCGGCGCGGCACTCATGGTGGTGTGGACCTAACTCTCGGTGGTGAAACAGACAGAAGATGTGGACTAGAAGGCACAGAAACCATAGACTAGAACTCACTCACGCACTCCTCTCCAATCGACGCGATGCCATTGACGGGCTGTGAAGTGGGCGACGGGTTGGGTGGAGGATGGGTGGAGTTGGTGTGCCGCGCGGCACGGGGACCCTGATGTCTTGGAGGGGGAGTTGGGGGAGGGAGTGGTGGTGGAAGGGGAGTGGTGGGTGGACATGGCGGGTAAGTTGGCCGTGTGGTTTTGGGGCATGATATGATTGATTGATGGAGAAGTCGGGATGGGGAGGAGAAGAAATTTTCAATTGTGTTTTTTTCAGGAGGGGATGGATGATGGGAGGGGGATGTTGGTTGGAACAGCTGTACCATGTCGTGGTCGACGTGGTCGTGGCAGACGTGGTCGTGGCATGGTCGTGGCATGAGGGTATTCGCGGAATTATCCGTGACGAAGTTTGGTGGTCGACAGCAATTGCCAGCATCGCCAGTCAGTCGCCAGTCAGTAGCCAGTACCAGCAACCAGTCTTGCATGTCAGTTGTCACCCGGCGAAAGAAGGGGAAGGAAGGAAAACGTCAAAGAAGAATGTCAAGGGAAGATCCTTCTAGACTCGAACAAAGGGTGAAAACTTGTCAAGAGAGTCAGGGATTTTTGTCAGTTGGTTATTATAGTTTGTGGTGAAGAGTGGTATGCCCCTAGACAGACCCTTGGTAAGGGAGTCGGGAAGTCAGGTCGGGAAGGCAGTTTGTATGGGTTTGTATGGTGGTTAGCTGTAGTAAGTGTGGTTGAGGTCAGTTTTATATGGATGGGCGTGATGGGCATGAATCAGTCCACTGTGCTAGAGTGCTAAAAATGCTAGAGCATGGAATGTTCCACCTGCAACTCCAACCACAGAGGATGAAGGTACGTACTTTTATACCACATGAACTGCAGCCAGTACTGAACAATTGCAGTACTCTACTCGCTGACTGTATCGCTATCGTTCTTTGTTCCTCATTCCTCACTCTTCATTGTTCTCACCCCTTCAATCCCTCCCATCCCTCCCCTTCCTCCCCTTCCTTCCCCCTCGATCCTCCCTCGATCCCCTCGACCCCACGCCATTCCCCATCCCTCCTAGCCCCGTATTAAAAATACTCCAGCAGGAACACTCTCCCTCTCCCTGTTGATGCCAGTAATCTATCTTGTTTCTTGTTTTGCCCGTAGTACGTACATCATAGCTTCGTACAGACTCAAATTGCACCAGCCAGCACTTGCCAGATCCAGTCATGATTCGCTGCGGATCATTGAGCACGCGCATGGCTGTACGCACACACTTTTAATAGGAGTACTTGCACATACGCCTGTCTACACACACAAATATCATGTACACGCTCATCTTTGCAGTACGCCCATCCCTTCCCATCCCTTGCCACCATCCTCGCGCGTACCTGACGCGTACCTGACGCTAATCATGTACTAACAATGCGCTAGGCTAGATTAATACCCACACCGGATTCAGTCGTGTAAAGTCTCTTTTTGTGTAGTTTCTATGTAATACTCAGTACATATTGCACACTCTGGTACATCCTCACACACATCTGACAAGTAACTCGCTCATTTTTTACCCATGCTTTTCGTGTTTCAGGATCGCCATCCCCTGCAGCCACAGCCAATCACAGTCACCCCTACTGAGGCACAGACCCACTCATCCTCCAATCATACACTAATCTCCCGTCTAATCTTGCGCGACCGTCCATCTGGCCCATCTCCGCCCATCGCGCTCATCTCGACCATCCAGCCCTTCATACCCATGTTATACCCATGCACCGTCCAGAGTCAGTTTGCTACAACGAACCACCCACACGATTCAACACGAACCACTCATCCAAGCACAACACCACTGTCCGCCTGAGTAAGGCCCTTCTTTAAATACTACCCTTCCACCCCCCCAGTCAATCTTCCCATTCTTCATCTTTCATCACACCATCAACGGAAACAAAGGAGTTTTTGCGAAAAGGATTCTAAAAAGTTGGGACGAGACGCCAACTGACATTCACTCATTTGAAGAAAGAAAAGAAAACCGCTGGACGACGCAACAGTTCCAAATCACACTCCTTAAACAACACCCACGAAACTTAACGATCAATCAATTCACTCACTCTTATATCACGAACAAAACGAAAACAACAACAACAATCCTCTAAACAACTACCCAAGATGCATTTCACCATGCGCATCGCCTCCCTCATCCTGGCCTTTGCCGCCTCCTCCGCCGTCGCCGACCAGTGCGCGTCCGGCTCCACCCTCGATGGCGGCAACTACTTCTGCCAGCTCGTCGACGCCATCCAATACTCCAACGTCGGCCACGCCGGCTCCTACAACAAGGTGACCTCGATGGGCACCGACGGAAAGTGCGCCAGCTCTCCCGTCTCCTACTCCGGCTCCCTCTCCCCCCTCGACGAGGAGGTCTCCCTCCACTTCCGCGGCCCAATCACCCTCAAGCAGGTCGCCGCCTACACCAAGTCCTCCGCCACCACAAAGCGCGACACCCACTCCCACAGCCGCCACGGCCACAAGGCCTTCCACGCCCGCGCCATCAAGGAGACCAACGAGAAGCGCGCCGAGACCGTGACTGCCACCATTGACGGCAAGATCGTTACCTGGGAGAACAACTACTTTGGCCCCGGCGGCGCCGTCGCCACTCCCTCCCCCTCCGCCGCCGCTGCTGTCGTCGATGATGTCGCCGCCAAGCCCAAGGCTAGCACTGCTGCTTCCGCCGCCCCCGTCGTCGCAGCCGCCGCCACCAAGCAGAAGCAGACCACCGACCCCAACGCAGCCTACACGCGCAGCGGGTACTATAACTCCGAGTCCCAGGAACTCGACGGACTGACCTTCCTCGGCAACTACGGCGGCGACGGCTCCGGCGTCTTCGACAACGTCTTCGGCAACTCCCTCTCCTACCTCAACTCCCAAGGCACCGGCGGGTCCGCCTCCTCCTCCGTCCTCGCCGACGCCCTCGTGGCCAGCAACAAGGAATTCGCCATCTTTACCGACACCGAGTGCGTCGCGGGCGACAGCTGCGGCTACACGCGCCCGGGATCCGTAGCCTACCACGGCTTCGACGGCGCAGACAAAGTCTTCCTCCTCGAATTCGGCATGCCCTCCGACGCCACCTCGGGCTTCAACGCCGACATGCCCGCCGTGTGGCTGCTGAATGCTCAGATCCCGCGCACCCTGCAATACGGCGAGGCGACGTGCTCGTGCTGGACTAGCGGATGCGGAGAGTTTGATATCGCAGAGGTGCTGATCTCGGGCGATGATAGGTGCAAGTCTACCCTCCACACCAACGCGCCGGGTGGTAGCTCGGATTACTTTGCGCGCCCGACGAGTGGCACGCTCAAGTTGGCGGTTATCTTCAATGGCGCGGATGGCACGGCCAACATCCAGAAGCTGAGCGATGACGCCACCTTCCCCTCGAGCTTGACGGCGGATCAGGTCACCACCTTCCTGGATTCGGTGACGGGGAGCAAGTTGAGCTCGTTCAGCATTGCTGCTTAAATCGCTTCCCTTCTTTTTTGAGGAGTGATGGTAGCTGGTGATTGCTTTTTGAGTTCCTTTTGCTTTTGTTTGCCCTTCAGACTTGCGCTTTATTGAAATCTTTTTATTTGCACGCGACACAACTACCTTTTTTTGCGGGGACCGGAGGATGGTGGCGGAGGGGCCTGGTGTCTTTCGTGATACCCCACCGTTTTTTATTCTCCGCGCGCGCATCGCCCGGGATGGGGTTTTGGATACAGGGGATTGTATGTATGTATGTGTGGAGGGGTTATATGGGGAGATATGGAGGATAAGGAGATGTATGAGGGGATGTGGTGAGGTGATCTGTGAGGGCTTCTTCTCGACACGTGCGAGACATGTGTGTGGACTGTTTATATCAAGGGGGGTGGGCTGCAGATTACTATGATTGAGAGGAGAGAGAGAATTGAAAAATTGCAATACTTAAAAACTACATCTTCTTTGCTATGTGAACGTGACGTGCCTTGCTTACTGAAAATCGCAACTTGGACTGGTGATTATGGTGTAGGGAATGGAGGCGATAATTTGAGGGAGTATGGTTATTTATATCATCCCGGGCAGCATCCTGATTCCAAGAGGAAGAGCAACGTAGACAAAATATTTGATACGGTATACAAAAGTCGGAGGAGGAACCTCGCCATCCATAGGGGGTAATCAAGGGTTCATTATTACCCTACAGTCGCGAGGATGATGAGGGGTGTGAGGGTATTCCCACCACCGCGGCTTCTCACCACCACCACCACCACCGCCGTCGAGCTTCTCATAATATCTTCTCGTCACTAACAAACACTCCTCCTCACCACCTCGCATTGCCGCCACCGGCCCTTCTCACCCGCTTCGCCGGTCCACGTATCCCTCTGCCTGGCATCCAAGTATACCATATCAGCGCCACCTCGGCTGGTAGGGGTTCCTTTGTCCGTGTGGACCTCCATTGCCTCGATTAGTGGGTGAGCAAGCTTGCTGGACTCTGTGTATGGAGAGGGGTATGTGTATGTACAGTACCTGTCTTCGATCCCACATCTTTGGCCTCATTGAGGGGAGTGGATATTGCTTGTATTATTCTAAACCGCTGCTTCTCCGCTCATCCCACCTCCCACTCCTCCCTACTACAATGGCACCACTGCGGAATTCTCATCCCAC
>JPKC01002501.1:0-17223 GCA_000750925.1 Pseudogymnoascus sp. VKM F-4518 (FW-2643)
CCCCCCTCCACCTGCGCCGCCGCGACCAGCCCCGTGCCCCGATCAACCGCAACATCAACACCATGCCTCGTCTCATTCCGATGTCCCCACATCCTCACCACCGGCCGCGTATCCTCCCTCCTCCACTTCTCCTTCAAGAATCGAAGGTCATACACACACATCGTATCCCCCAGCCCCCCCACAACCACCGAATTCCCCCCCACCTGCGCTATACTCGCCACACTCGACGCATGTCTGATCCCCCCCCTACCACCGCTCTCAACGCGCAGATCAAGCACGGGAATGCGCCCCGATCGCTCCCCAGCGAGGAGGACGTGCGGCGACTCCGCGAGGAAGGCGAGCGCGAGGGTGGAGGATTCGCCGCGGTGCGGGGGCGAAGGCGCGTCGCGTGCCTGCGCGTCGAGAAGGAGGATGCGCCGGTCGTCGCAGGCTACGGCGAAGAGGTATGGTGAGCCGAGGGGCGCGGCGCAGGCGCAGCGCACTGTTGTGTCTTCGCCTTTGCGGGATGTGAGGCGGTGGTCGGTGTCTGGTGGGAGGGGTTAGCTGGGATTCTGCCTATAAGGCAGCCGCGCGGTCGGGATTTGGAGGAGGCTGCTTGGACCGCCCTAAAGTCCGGGGGGGGATTGAGCGTCCGCATTTTGGTCACGGTTGCTGTGAACACTTGCTGTTGTGCACAGCCCCGCTTCTGGGGTTTTGGTGGCGTTGGTAGGGGAAGGGGGTGCACGTACGGTTGGTGACGGAGGAGACAGGAGCCACGCTCACGTTACGTCCCCACGGTGGATCCGCCCACGTTGTAAGAACCATCTCCCCACAAGCCGAGAAATTCATGGAGTTGACGTTTGTGTTGATAACGTTATGCCTCGCACCGCGCCAGGAGAGAAGATAAGTATGCTCGCTCAGCCTAGGCAATTTTGCAAACTCCACCATCATCCCATCCGCTGCATCCGCTGCCTGGTAGTCAGCGAGGAGGCCCTTGACAGAAAAAGGATGGGGAAGCTCACAGTAAACCATCCGTTCAGATCGTACGTCAACGTCAAACACCCTCCACTTTGGCATCCCACGCAACCTTTCAATAGTGTTGCTCTCCATCCACCCCCCCACAAACTCCTTCAGCATGTCCAACCTCCCATCCCCCCTGCCTATCTCCCTGTCCAGCTTCTTCACAACCCTCGACCGCGTCACACGCTCCCTGTTAGCCTTCTCGACTCTCGCAGCCTCTGTGGCAACAACCTCATCGGCCTTGCGTTTCCGCACCGCAGTCTTGGAGTACAGCGCCGCTGGGTCGGCGACGATCTTGAAGTACTTGTTCTTCTCGGCATCTAGGTTGGTTAGCAGGGGCAAGTTTGTGGTTTGCAGAACTCGTGCCGCCCAAAAGTGTGGAAACGGACTGTCCACAACAGCTTGTGATTGCAGCAACTATGATTAAAATAGAGGCGACCAATCACTCAGGACCATAATTAAGAAGCTAGATACTTTGAAATGGAACCAAAGAGATAAATTCCAAGTAACTGGCTTATTAACTATGGACCTGAGTGATTGTATGTTCTTTCGTCATTCATAGTTGCTGTAAATACCAGCTATGGTAGACAGTCTCTCTTCAGACCCTTGGGTGGCAGGATACCCCATCGACCGATCTCCTCTCAATGATGCGTTTTGCTCGTCGGGGCTTGAGATGCAGACTCACCAAAATAATACCCAGGAATCTCTCTCCCCGCCATCTTCGCTACATAGTCGTCCTTCCAAACTCTGCTTACAGTTCCTGTGCTGTCCTGGCGGGCGAATGATATGTGTGTAGTCAATATTGAGTGAAAGAGTGACGTTTGTGCATGGACCCTGCCATAATTATTTTGACCTTATTTATTCGAGCTCTTATCGTTATCGGCCCTCAAGGTGTGCAGACCCTCAACCCATCCCGAGCTAATCATCCACAACAACCATTGACACTTTAGCTCTCGTTGGTATTCATGTAAAGAGGGGCCACTGTACTAAATTTTACTGTAGTCAAAGTCCAGTATGCGCGGTGGCGGCGTAATAATTTCATAAAAGTGGCAGATTACGGTGGATATGGAGAATACATGGTTTCACGTGGCAAAGATAAGTTTGGTACAAGTTTCTGAGCAATGGTATTTATTCATACACTTCTGATTATGAATGAAGCTTCCCCCTGAACTACCCCTCGAATCCCTGGCAGTTGGCTGACGCCATTAAGCCTCTCGTGGGCACCGTAGTTCGCTCCCATAGTATAAAAACGGCCGTGGCCGAAGCAAAGCAAAATGCTGTAAATTGTACATTAGCGTGCTCAAGCAGCACATGCCCAACCTCCTCCCCTACAAAGACGCCCTATAACGCCGAGCCGTGCAGTCAATATGCGAGCCATGTTCTCTCCGATGGTATACCGTGCGCCATGCAAATGCTTTATGATGAATACCCAGCCGACCCGACTAACCGCTCAGCCTCTGCCGGGCGGCGGTGGCTGCTGCGGCTGGCCCGGGAAGGAGAATCCGGGAGGGAACATGGGAATCCCGTTGACGAGCTGCGGCATCCCCTGCGGCATCCCATACGGGTAGCTTGGGATGGACGGCATGTTGGCGAGGTTGAATGGCGCTGATCCACCGTGGCCGCGATCCTTGCGGTCATCATCACGACGGCGGTCACGACGGTGCTCGTCCTCGTCGAAGTCGCGGCCGGACTTGGGACCCGACTGTCCGCCCTTGTCGGTCTGCATGCGGCGACTGATAGCCTTGGACGAGACGCCCTGGCCGATCTCGATATCGGGCTCCTCGACCACCATGCCGCTCTCTATGGGCTTCCCGCCGCTACCGCCGTACTCGGCGCTGAGCATCCACTTCCTGTCTGCGTCGGTGAGCTTGCTGATCGGGATGATGCTGACACCCGTCTGGTAATCGCTGCAGTCACGTGGCCCAAAGCCGACGCCCCATCTGGTCTCGGAGGATGTTAGTAATGGTAAACTCGGGTCTGGGGGCGAGAATTTACCGAACGTACTCTCAGGGATGAGTCGGGGTTCCTGCTGCCTTCCATGGCTTCCTTGGCGGTGATGGCGTCTTGCCGGCTGACCATCTTCACAAACGCATGGCGCTTGTCTTTGTTGACGATACAGGTCTGCACGCGACCGAATTGGTCAAAAATGCGTCGGAGTTCCTGATCAGAGCATCTGGAATGTGTTAGAGCCTTGCGGTATATTTGGGACAATGGGAATCCTTACGTTACGCCACCAACAAATAGGGTGCGGCTAAGAACTGAAAACGGTTAGTTTGTGAATACCCATGCATACAACAAAAAAAACATACCTTTGATGCTTCCTTTGGGGATTGAGTGGTCAAACTCGACCCATTTGGTGCCGCCAGAGCGGCCATCATAGAAGCCGCGTGGTGGGGATGGGCTACGACCCCGGCGAGCAGGGCTGCGCTGCCGGTACTCGTTGTGCCGATCTCGGCCATAACCTGGAGAATTTCTACCATAGTCACCAAGGTTGTCATCACGACGACGCGAGTTTGGAGAGTCACGAGGAGCATTCCATCCGCGTGCAGGTGACTGCGAACGAGAGCGTCTGCGATAACGTCCTTGTGGAGATCTGACAGCCTCATTCGGACCACCACGATCACGTGATTCATTGGGGTTCCATGTATTTGGAGGGGCTGCGCCATATGGTGCTGCAGGTGCACCGCCAACATTTACGCCGCTTCCAATTGGGGTTGCAGCTTGAGTCTGAGTAAGAGCAGCAATAATTCCTCCCCATTGATCCTGTGGGACTCCCGCATCTGACAATGTCTTTATGAGCATAATCTGGCGCTGCAGGTCTGGGTTAAGACCAGCCGCAGCTGCAGGTGCAGGGGCGCCCGCTCCAAGTGGTAAATTTGGGTTACTTGGGTAGTTCGGAGCTCCATTGTTCTGCCCCTGGGGTAACGATCCATAACTAGCCGCTGCAGGTGCTGGCACATTTACAGATTGCGTACTAGGTGGAAACGGATACGTAGAATTCAGAGTTGCCATATGGTTTGCACCATTACTCTGTGCCTGTGGCATACTGTAGGCATTATCTTGAACGGGAGCAGGAGCTGGAGCAGATATGGCCTGGGGTGCTGCAGCTGCAGTAGTATTCTGTCGGGCCATGTTGGCCAGAGCTTCCAAAATGGAGGAGGTATTTGGCGCATTTGTCGCTGGCGGAGGGGCTCCAGGGAAGGACCTCCCTACATCTGCTGGTGGTGATCCTTCGGGGGTTGTTGACTCTACAAGAGTTCCAGATGTGGTTAGAAATTGCAAAAGAAACGTGGAAGATATCATAAACCCATCGGCCAACTTACTGTTTAGTTTCTCCTTGAATGAATTGAGCATGTCTGCGGGGAATGTCTCTCCCTTTACCCAGATCTCAACGAGCTTCTTGATCTTGTCCTACAATGCGAAAGAAAAGGTAAGTGGGTGTACTCATATGTTTAAACAGTTTGCTGTGGTGCATCTTCAAATACGCCTCGTGTCTGGTCGAGATCCATAGAACACGGCAATACAGTACAGTTCTGATATCAAGTTTATATGCGTACCTTTTGATCATCGGGTGCCGATGCAATTATGTCGTTCATCAATACTGGCAATAGTTCCGTTACTCTATGGACTCCTGCAGCATATGTGCCATCCTGGGCAGAAACAGTTATGGGTTGGCCGTTGGCTTTGGCCTGTTCAATCCACTTTCGAGTTACAGAATCTAGGACGTATAGAACGCCGAGCTTGTGGGTTGCAGGAGCTTTTCTTAAGTGGGTGTACAATTTCTGGACGAGGACAGACTCTGACTGTGAGAAGGGGTTAGCATCCACTGCAAAGGAGGGTTGAGTTACGGTGGTGATGTCGTACCTGGACATTTGCCAAACAGAGGGCTGTAAGGGTGGCTATGCGCGATCCAGATACTCCAGGAGGTTTCAACGACAACATAGCCTGCAGAGCAGCTTCAAGTTCTGCTACTGCGGATGACATGGCGGATAAAAGTTGATGGATGTGATGTGAGAAGAGTATAAAGTGAGGTTTTAAGCCCTGATAAGGGTGTTGTGACAAAAGACCAAGATGGTTCTTCGCAGGACTACGATCTATGTCGATCTATGTCGTGTATTCACTTGTGGTTCTTTTGTTTTTATCCCAATCAGATGTTACGGTGAATTTGAGAGCAGAGTACTATGGCGACTACAGCCTCCGGCCGATGAAAGAAGATGGCTGGAGGTGAATCACTCAGTAACCTCCAACTGCCTGGATAGACTGTAACGAAGTGATCTGTCTATAGAGATCACTACAAGAGCTGGTTAGCTTGCGATACACCTATCGTAATGGCGGCGACAATAATCTGATTGATTCTGATCGACTGAGGGAGAGTTGTCGATGGAGTTCTGTTGGGGAAGAAGGAGAAGAGAAGATGAGTTTGGTGAGGTTGAAGAGGAGAAATGAAGAAGATCGACGTTTGCCGCCCGAAACTGCAGCTATGCCCAAAGCGGATGCTCATTCGCTTACGCGATAAGCTCAAGCGTAGCTGATAAGCCCCTAACTAGTAGTCACGTGAAACATTCGTCATGGAAAGAGATTTTGTGTTGGGCGCCACGGTGGATTCGGTGATTTATGGATTCGGGGGTTTATGGAAGTTATGGAAGTTATGGAATTTATTTATGGAATTTCAGGAGAAGTTTAGGGAGCAGCACGAGCACGAGCAAAATTAGGGAGAGACAGAGGCTGCTGTGGAGCACGAATAAATTAGATGTAGAGTGGGATCTTTTTGATTTTTCCGAAATACAGTGTAGTCTTCCGTCTGTCCCTCGGTCTCGGTGGAATGGAGCAACTGTGAACGTGAGACCGGGTAACAATTGGAGTAAATGGAGTAAATTGGAGTATAAACACCGGAAATGCTTTGGTACTTCCTATCTTCATACATGTGCACGCTATTAGCGGAGTACTTTTGCACCATTCCGCACCCATTCCTGCGCCATTTTTGTACTTCCACACCAAAAGTACAACTGTCTTGTGAAAATCCAGGGATTACGTCAGGAGATACGGCATAATTTTATCCAATCACATTCCATTCCGGCCCACGCTACGGTCGGTCCGAACGCCGGTCGCCGGTCGCGCCGTGCTTGTATCCCTGACAGACGAGATCATCACTTTTCCGTTAACTTTCTTCCCGACCCTCCGTCTCCAACAACCCTTTCTTCTCCAACACCACATACACATTCAAAATGGCATCAGCAGTTCGTTTTGGCTCTTCCGCCTTCAGGTCGTCTCTGGCCGCACCAGCATTCAATGCTCGCATCGCAGCCTTCAATGGCGCGCGTTGCTACTCTGCCAAGGCCCAGGTAAAACAATTTCCCAACAATAATATGAGAAGCATCCGCTGACAGCAATCGTAATAGACTCTGAAGGAGCGCTTCGCCGAGCAGCTTCCTGAGAAGATCGAGGAGATCAAGAAGCTCCGCAAGTCAGTATTTCCCTAGTCCCTGTCGCTCACAACATCCATTGACCCGTTTTCAGGGATCACGGCCACAAGGTCATCGGCGAGGTTACCCTCGACCAGGTGTATGGCGGTGCCCGTGGTATCAAGTCCCTTGTCTGGGAAGGATCCGTTCTCGACTCTGAGGAGGGTATCCGTTTCAGAGGCTTGACCATCCCAGAGTGCCAGGAGGCCCTTCCTAAGGCACCAGGTGGCAAGGAGCCCCTCCCAGAAGGTATTTACCCCAATCATCGACAGTCAAAGACCTTTGCTGACAATCTCAGGTCTCTTCTGGCTGCTCCTGACCGGTGAGGTCCCAACCGAGCAGCAGGTCCGCGACCTGTCTGCCGAGTGGGCTGCTCGCTCCGACGTCCCCAAGTTCGTTGAGGAGCTGATCGACCGCTGCCCAACCTCCCTCCACCCAATGGCTCAGCTCTCGATTGCCGTCAACGCTCTCGAGCACGAGTCTTCGTTCGCCAAGGCATACGCTAAGGGTATCAACAAGAAGGAGTACTGGGGACACACATACGAGGACTCCATGGACCTGATTGCAAAGCTCCCAACCATCGCTGCCAGAATCTACCAGAACGTCTACAAGGATGGAAAGGTTGCCCCAGTCCAGAAGGACAAGGATTACTCCTTCAACTTCGCCAACCAGCTCGGCTTCGGCGACAACAAGGCCTTCGTTGAGCTGATGAGACTCTACCTCACCATCCACACCGATCACGAGGGTGGCAACGTCAGCGCCCACGCCACTCACCTGGTCGGCTCTGCCCTCTCCTCCCCCTTCCTCTCCCTCGCCGCCGGCCTCAACGGTCTCGCTGGCCCACTCCACGGTCTCGCCAACCAGGAGGTCCTCAACTGGCTCACCAAGATGAAGGCTTCCGTCGGCAACGATCTGTCCGACAAGGCCATCACCGACTACCTCTGGACCACCCTCAACGCCGGCCAGGTCGTCCCCGGTTACGGCCACGCCGTTCTCCGCAAGACTGACCCGCGTTACATGGCCCAGCGCGAGTTCGCCCAGAAGCATCTCCCAGACGACCCAATGTTCAAGCTCGTCAGCCAGGTCTACAAGATCGCCCCAGGTGTCCTCACCGAGCACGGCAAGACCAAGAACCCCTTCCCCAACGTCGATGCCCACTCCGGTGTCCTCCTCCAGCACTACGGCCTCACCGAGTCCAGCTACTACACCGTCCTCTTCGGTGTCTCCCGCGCCATCGGTGTCCTCCCCCAACTCATCATCGACCGCGCAGTCGGTGCCCCCATTGAGCGCCCCAAGTCCTTCAGCACAGAGAAGTGGGCCCAGATCGTGGCCAAGCTTTAAATTTGATTTTTGCTTAAGCGGTTTGTGTAGCAAAAATGGAAATGGAGTGTATATCTAGGAATGGGGGGGACTGGCTTTGGCTGTATTTATAGAATAATAGATAAAGGATTAGACTATGAGTGCCTATCGTCGTTATTGAATTGCATATGTGTATGTCTTACCTTTGATGTCTATGTTTGAGGAGATGTGTGGATCTAGTGTTGCCCGTTGTTTGCTTTCAATTCCATTGTAGTTGGAAGCTAACTGGACATAATTTGTTCACGTCCTATATCGCTTCTGTCCACAGTCACTGTAATAGCCAGCTAGCCACGAAACAGCCGTTTATTAAAGTAAGCTGCTTTGCGAGCATTGTGGTTTCAAATAGACTGCAGTGTAGCAATCGTACGGCTGTCGATGGCTGGCAACTAAATTAACTAATGTTTGCTTCGGAGTCTTACCCAGTAACTATGATGCCTAATATTTACTTTGGGGTCCTACAGCAGTAGCACTACTGCTGAAGACATGACTATGTTGTAAGACTCCAAAGTGGTCATTAGCCAACAGTTACCAGCCGTCGACAGCATCATGTGTTGTAACGTAACACAGGCAGGAGCAGCAGCTGATATGAAAACCGAATATTGCATACCAATCCATGGGTTTTGAGAAAGACATATGTGAACTACCTATAAATAAATTATATAAACGGAAAAGATGAACCCGAGTGGAGCCGCCTACTCCTCGAAATCGTGATTCTTTTGTCGATTGAATCCTGACAGCGAGGCTTTTGAACGAGGCTGGCTCTGAGACGAAGGATTGAACCACGAAATCCTTCGTCTAAGACTCAGCCCTAAACCCACCATTTACCCAGATCAAAACCGCCTAATCCATCTCACCGAGGTTATCCGCATCCGCTTATGCGTGCGGATGTACTAATATAGCTATGGTTGGATAAGCTAGGGGCCGCACCTGCTAGCTCCTGCCGTTTCTCATAAAATATATCGGAATACATTCTAGAAATCGGGGAGATCGACACTAAATCCCGATCTTGCCAGCAACACTGCGCCTCATGCACGTAAGCTTACTTACCCCCTAGTAATGATAGACGCAACCGCGATCGACACTATGACAGGCGGAGCATCCATATGCCTCAATGGGGTCCGAGGGGAAGAATGTTGCCTAATGACTATTTCCAAATCCTACTCCTGGTATGCGAGGTGTAACGTGGAACAGCCGTCGATCTCGGGGATATGAGGGGGGTATGAGGGGAATATGAGGGGAATATGCATACAATGGGGGTATATAAAGGGCAGCAAGTCTGCCCTTTCTATCCTCATCATCCAAACGCATCTCAATACAATTACCAATCCAAAAACGCCTTCCACACCACAAAACACCACAACCTTCCTCACAGCAACCATGAAGCTCTCAGCCCTCCTCCCCGCTGCCTTGATCGCAGCTGCACCCGCCTTCGCCTGCCTCGAGACCGTCGGAAGCGTCAGCGTGACCGGTGTAGTCGAAAGAATCACAGCCGTCGACAATGGTGTCACGGTGTGCGACAGCGCCTGGGGCCACCGGATTGACCAGGACAATCACATCTCAGTGACCTGCAAGCCTGGCTTCGTCTATGCTGTCACCAAGGATGGATCAATGGGGTGGTACAAGAACCCGAAGACTGCGTATTCGTTCAGGCAGGTTGTGGGAGGGGGTCACCAGACGCTTTACTGGAATGAGAAGCGCTATGGGTGCAATTAGTGGTGAGGGCGGGTTGGGTGCAATGGGGCGTCTGGTATTCTGCTATGGCTGCTGGTCTAGATAGATGGCAGATATGTGGTTCCTCTTGTGGATGGGTTTATGGTAGAGATGACATTGGACTGATAGAAACGGAATATCAATCTCAAAACTACAATGCTGTTATGGCTCAACTGATTCGTAAGACATTGTACTTAAAAATATCCTGCAAGTAGGAATGGTATTGATTCTGCTAGAGTAGCCACTCGAAGTATAATACCATTAACACAACACCGAGGGGTAGGATGAGTGTAAGAATCAAGGCTTCTCCTCCCACCAAACTTTCTCAGCCCAAACTAAAAGCTCTTGAGCTGAGAACACAATATCCCCCTCCGGCGGCACAGCAGCCCGCTCAAACACCTTTACAAATTCCAGGACCAGCGGCGCCCCCTGAACAGCATCCTTCGTAATAGAAATCTCCTGCGTCCGAGTTGGGACTTGCTGGGCATTCGACCTTGTAACCCTCCGCGCTTCATCTGGTTGGGACATCTCCCACGTCTCAATCACAATGGTACGGTCGTCTTGGTGTAGGGAGATGATGAGTGCAATGTGGACTTTTCCTAAGGAGTTGACAAGCCACCACGAGGCATCGCAGCGGAGCTGCGCCAACGACTCTGACCAACCGGATTCTATGATCATAGTTGGCCACCCTTCTTGACCTCGGGAACGTGGCTTGTAGGAAGAGTCCGGTTCTTTCGAGGAGGATTTGCCTTCGCACCCCTTAGCGCCAGGGACCATGAACGTTGATGATGCAGCTTCCCCAAAGCTCTCGATCTTTACAACCATCCTACCCTCGAGCAAACGGTGCGCTTGTTCATGACATGTGCTAGGCATCAGTTTAACAATCAGTGAACTTGTGTCGGTATCGTAGGAAAGGCGGGCGCTCTTTGGGATCATGCGGCGACTGTCGTAACGGCTTTTGTCGAGGATAGCGAAGTCGGATTCACTAACTGGCCTAAACATGATATACTGAGATCTTGAGGTTCCGTTCATTAGCCTCTCAATTTGCCAATCGATGCCCTTCTTTGCATCAGCGATAGTTGTGAATTTGCGAGCTTCGATGTAAGGCGGCTTATCCTGCGGGGTTGGTGACATAGTGGTGGATTTTGTTTCAGCAGATGGCGATTGCGCTGATGTTGAAGGAAAGGCATCGCTGCTGCTTGTAGATGGACTGAACGAGGTCGACATTATTAGAAATCGGCAGATTGTGAGTTTAAGTTTCAGCTGAGGATGAGAGTGTGGCTTGTGGCTGTGGCTGAGGTTGTGGTGTGGTTGTGGTTATGGTTGTGGCTTCCTAGTTGCGGAGGATGTAGACGGGCAACCTGGAGAAATCGTACTCAGAGAAGATGGCTTGCGTAGTTTGAAGCTTCTTCAAGACAAGTGCATGAGTCTAAAGACACTTGAAGCTTTTGTCCATAATCAAAATTCTCGAGGTCTAACCCAGGCAAGCTACGATGACTCGCAGTTCATTCAGGAGGTATTGTCGCAAATTGATGCGCAATTTAAGCTCCTCCCTTCACCGAGCAGGATCTTTGTTAGATTCTACGATGGCGGCCCAGCTTCTTCAGTGATGGAGTTGATTGATGCAAGGTCTTGGGTGGGTAATCGTGGTAGATGATAAAGGGCACTGAGAGAAATAGGGAAGGGGGAACAACACTTCTTACTTCTTTGCTCGCTAGTTGAGTAATGAGCGACCATAATTCCATAATTCACCAAAATTCACAGAATTCAGGGGATTCAGTGAATTCAGGAGATTCACGAAAAATACACTTTGCTGCCCTCTCCTTAGCCAACCTGTCTTTTACTATCCCACAATTCTTTCAGGGACAACCAACGTACACCAACACACAAATAGAACCACCAAAACACAACAAAGTAAGAATGGGTAATCACAGCTTGTTTACGTAGGGCGTAGTATACAGGCAATCTTGCGAATCGAGCAAGATAAGGGGTAGGTTCATAGTGTATTAGGGAATGCAAGTGGGTAAGCAGCTCTATTTAAAGGGGGCTTTCTTTTATTTTCTAGTTTCTTATATTTTAAAAATAATAAAATGAACAGCTATATTTAAAGGGAGCTTTCTTTATTTTATAGTTTCTTACAGTTTTTAAAAAGGAGAAAAATAGTAGTTTTTAGTATTATCTACTACCCCTTTTGCTCCTCCTTATCCTACAAACCACCTTTATATAACCCCCTATCTCTCTAAAACCACTATGGCTTCTCTTAATTACATCTGTTTGCCTTATATACTCATTTTTCATCATTAATGGCCTCTGCTACTCGTTGGAGGGCTCTGTAGGCTTGCAGCTCATTTGCAACTGCGTTTTTCAGATGCTGGAATCTATCTATCTCAGCTGTGCCTATATTAAGAATGTAAAGTTAGTAATTGCTCTTAAAAATAGATAGGTAATTCCTCATTTCTATAGCGTGATATAAAACGAAAGCAATTTAACACAAGAGCATACATTATGTGGTATAAAGCAATTATAGCCAACTAGACTATAAATGCAATCTACAATTGCTTTATATTAGAGAATATATACCATGGCCTATAAACGAGACCACAGCATATATTGTCTAACAGGAAGCAATTGCAGATTATAAGACTGCAAACAAAGTCTATGTCCTATTTTAAAACAAGCAACTATAATGTATACACACCCCTATAATTGTCGTTGAAAACAGGTAAAAAGCAGGCAAAAACAGATGAAAAACGCGACTGAGACTTACTGAGAAATACACTATCCCTGCCACGTGGAGAATTATCCACTATAGCCAACTCATCCTCGTCATCGTCGCCTGCCTCCTCTGAGACACCCATGTCGGGCTCATAGTCATACTCATGCTCATCGTCGAAGGAGAAATCGGCACCTGATGCTGCGAGCTCAACAATGGTCTCTGGATGTAGCTGCTCCAGCTGGAGGTCCAGCATGCAATTCTTCTCATGCTGAGGCTCAACACAAGGCTCAATATCGCGCGTAGTGGATATGGCGAGGCTTTTTCCTTTATATCTCTTCTCCTGCTGCCTCAAAACCTCTTCCAAAGGCTCTGAATCGGGGTCTCCACCCTGATGAAGCTGCCGGCAGAACAATCCAGTCTGCATATAGTTTTCTCCCTGTACAGCGCCAACATACGGATCCGGATGGACAACGACCTGCCCAGCATCCAGATACCTCTGGGCCATCTCTCTCGCCGTCGGTTCCGGGCTCGGTTCCACCAAATCACCACCCCCATTGGCTGTAGACCCTGTACCCTCATAATGGGGGATTATAGGCTGCTGGCGGCGCCTCGGCGGGCACTCTTCGTACTCATCAAAGTCTCCGCATCTCAGGACATTAAGCTTGCCCGTCGCATCGCCTATCAGGAGGCGAGAATGGCCGCTGGAGAAGGCCCCTGCCGAAATGCCGCCAGATAATGTGATAACGTCCGCAACATGCACTTCG
Organism: Pseudogymnoascus sp. VKM F-4518 (FW-2643); assembly: GCA_000750925.1. Lineage (NCBI taxonomy): Eukaryota > Fungi > Ascomycota > Leotiomycetes > Thelebolales > Thelebolaceae > Pseudogymnoascus > Pseudogymnoascus sp. VKM F-4518 (FW-2643). Next base: position 13,011 of record JPKC01002501.1, read on the forward strand.
CCGGGCGGAGCACGTACATTCCACGCTTTCACTACGCCATCCGAGGACCCTGTAAAGAAGCGATCCGAGGTCCGTCCCCACGCAGCGAATTTCACGCCGCTGTCTACCCTCTCATGGTCATCATCCTTGGTATCGCCGTCATACTGGGTCTGATCATCAATCGACTTGCCATGACCGAGAACATGAATAGGCATCTCCTCCTGCGCGCTGTCCCAGACATACGTCTTCCCATCCGTACAACTCGCAGTGAGGTAACAGTGTGCCGCGCTATTCGGCATCAACGTAATCTCGTTGATATCGACTGCTCGACAATCAAACGTCTTATTGTGACTAAAAGTACCAATCTCCGTCCGGCCAAAGATCCGCAGCTGCGTCCGCACGCCATCCTCATGCTCCCCCGTCGCCGACGTCGCGGCCACGAAAACAGGCAGTGTCGGGTGCCACACGACCTCGAAGACGTTCTGCGTGCGTGCTGAGGTGATGAGCACGCGCGTCCCGTTCGTGGTGTCCCAGAGGCAGAGCTCGCCTGTGTCTTCGATGGTCTTTGGTACATCTTCATGTACATCAAAGGTCCGCGGTGAGTATCCTGTGAGGAGGAGATGGGCCACGCATGGAGCCTTGCCCCACTGGAGCGTTGACGGGTAGTATACCCAGCTCTGGCGGCTTCGGAGCTGCTGCGCGGACTGCTCGTCGGCGCGGGATCCGGAATACGACACGAAGGGGGAATTGGAGACATCGTCCTCGTCCAAGTCGTAGACTCGGATGGCGTCGCTGAAGACATCGGCGGCGGTGGCGATTTTGTTGTGATGTGGTGAAGTGACCACGAAATTGACAAAGCCGCCATGGTGCCATGTTCCACATAGGGTCATCTCAGACCCATCGCCATTGACATCCCATACTTTCACGGTTTTGTCAAAGCTCCCAGTCAGTGCCTTCTGAGAGCCTTCATGGAACGCTGTGGCTGTAACCGAACAGTACAGGTAAGGGTCCTGAGTCTCCCTCATGGATTCCAAGGCGTTGCTACCCTTCTCGACAATGGGCCGTATGATCCGATGCCCAGAGACCGACCTCAGAGAGCTTTTCTCGACTGATCCCAGAGCCAAATTTCCAGGTTTATTGTACTGCTGATTCGATTCATCAGAATGTGTAATTGCACCACACACAAATTTGTCACCAGGCAGCCAAGTTATCGTAGCAATATCTCCGGAACAGCCAGTGAACTCAATCTCTCGCACAATCGCATCATCCATAGATGAGAGAATACGGGCTCTTGTCGACATACGAGCCTGTCCGAACGTCCTACGAGACAGCTCTCGGTCACGCAGGATGGCTGATACCGATGCATGGTTGTTGCTTCTCGCGCCTGTGCCAAGTTCTCTGGATTTCGGTGCAACGCGCAGTACAGCAGTCCCTCCACTTGCAAACCTAGACCCATTAGACATATAGCCTTGCCATATATCCTTGCCAAAATCGTTAAGGAAGTGCTTTAGGCTTTCCTCACTGCGTTGCTTAATAAGTCGTGAGCCTTCATCCGTTCCCGAAGACTGTTGTTGAGACTTCACTATCATTTGAAGCAGGCTTGGATAAATTTTCACGCTCCCATTGATTATTCCGAGCCGCTGCCCCTGAGGCTTCGATTCGACATGGTTTCTGTACACATCCATGACATCGCGCACATACTGCACTTCTTCGCTCGTGAAGTCCACATGCACGATATGATCTTGAAGCATGTGCTTCTCCGACGAAGTTAACCGTTGTTCCGAATCCGCAAGACCCCTTGCGATGTCCCTGCGCGCTGATAAACTGAGATATGGCCTTGCGCTTTCATTAGCAGCCAGCCGCAACGTTTCAATCTCTCGAAGGTGTGATAGCTTCGCCGCAGCTTCCCGCGTGTCCAAACGAAGTGCCCGTGCCTGCCGTTGTTTCTGGATGTGATTTCCTCCCGTTCGCTTTCCAGAAGGCCGAGTGGCCGGAGGTTTTTGAAGAGCTGGTGATGACCGTGAAGCAAAATCAAGTTTCCCCTGCCGATATGTTTTTCCCTTCTGACTCTGCTGGGGCGTCGGGTCCAACGAAGCTTCTTTCGCGGGAGACTCAACAGTGTAAGACGTGCTTGGGGACGACGAATCGCGCTTCTGCCCAGGAGCTTCGCCCGCCTGGAGCCTTTCAACAGCATCTTTCTCGGACTCGCTGGAGCTGCCAGAAATCAAAATAGGCTCTGGCAGCACGGCTGGTTTCGTCTGTCGACGGGCAGTTTGCCTCCGAGCCACTTGTGGAGCCTGTAGTTTGCTCTGCGGGCTGTTTCCCGATTTGTGGACGTAAATACCAACCAGCAACGCGCACTTATCAACGAGCGCCTTCCTCATCGTGTCAGATAGTTCGCCATCGTTCGAAGCCAGCTGTGCTTGTAATTCAAGATCACAAAGCTTGGTAGCAGTCTGTGACGTTAATAAGCCATTGGGTCCATCCCCTCCAGGGTAAAAAGAATCACATACCTGCCGTCCGATATTCTTCTTGGCAACCTCATCAAGGCCCGCCCCCGACCTCTCAAGACACAAGTTGATCTGCGGGAAAATAACTTGTTGCAGCACATCCTTCATTCCCTTCGGCGCAGGGCCTGGGCTTGCCATCCCTGGGGCCTCATTCAAAACTGCCTCCCGTTGTATCCCCAGCCGTGACTTTGATCCAGATTTCAGACCTGCTTGTGCCCGCCCTGCACTCGGAACCCCCGACAACTGCGGCTCCGAATCCGAATACGATATCGCCACCGGCCTCGCCTGCGTCTGCAACATCTCATACACATTGACGCCTCCCCCCCTCGCCGTAGACAGAGGAGGGGGTTTGCTTCTCCTCCTCGCCGCCTGCGTTGCAGCCGGCGGCAGTATGCGGGTTTCCACCCTATCCCTGGTAGGACTCGATGACGTCCCGGTGCCGTCTTGCCTCCGCCCCTCCGCAGCGAGTTTCCTCCTCTTCGCAGAGGACTCCGCAGACCGCGACGCATTCGGAGACAGGCTCAGTTCTCGCAGATGCGTCTTCCTCCGTGCAATCGAGGGTGTATGTAACTTAGGCGGTGGTAGCGCGCCTGGTATATCGATTGGCGACGGCAGCGAGCCAGGTAGGAGTATGCCATTGTGTGATTGCTCCGCAGTGAAGCCATTCTGAGCCTTATGTGGCGACGGCGAATGGTATGGCAAAGTAGTAGTATGTGTGAAATCCGGTCCAGCGACATTCGCAGCCTTTATCTGTGTCGAAGTCGCGGCGGGCAGCTCGTCATCGCTGTCGAGGGTGAGGTCGACGAAGGAGACGGGCGCCATGGTGGAACTGAGAGGGAGAGGAGATGTTAGCGCTTGTCCACTTTGTCTCCCTGAATTCAGTAGCGTGCAGAGGGTGAAATGGGCGCGGGAGGAGGGGAGAGGAAGTGGGGTGTCGCGTGGAGTTCCTCGTACCTTCTGTCGAGACGACTAGATCGCGCCGAGTCGATATGCTGGGACGCGGTTCCGGTGACGGCTCATGGCATGGAGGTGGGGTGGGAAGAAGCAAAGGTTTGTGAGTGAGTTTGTTTGCAAAGAGAGCTCAAGGCGGCAGGCTCATTGCCTTTGAAAGACGGTGCTTTGTTTGTGAGCTTGTGGTGGAGTGCAGCCTTGACGGTCGCGGTCACGATGGAGGGTATAAAGAGATGTCGGTTTAATGATGTTCCGCTGGAATAGGTAAGGCTGAGAGCAAGGCTACTGGTTTACGGTTGATGGAGGAAGCAAGGGTGTCTTGATGAAGAAAGCCAAACTTTATATTCCTTTATAGATTATAATTAGGATGGAATCAAGTCAATTGTGGTGTTTAACTATATTGTCTCTTCTCATGAGGCAGAATATGACCCTTTGAAAATATATCACGGTAACTGCTGCTGCTCTAAGACATCGTGGGTGCGACTCGACAACTTTGGTCTCACTTCACATGCAATTTGCATCACCCTTCAACACCCACTACCTTACACATACACTTCCAACGACCATATTCACAACACGACCTCACTCCAATCTCACCAAACCAATCAGCTAAGTATACTTCATATTCTCTACAATATATGGCAGAATAACTTTCTAATGTAACAAAATGGCATGTACAGCACGTCTCCATGCATCATCAAGCCCGCCAGCACGCGCCTACAAACAATGTATGTACCAACGTCTTTCCAACTTACAACCCCCCCCCCCCCCCC